>JBBIGC010048018.1:0-11517 GCA_037576955.1 Lepidarchus adonis | reverse complement strand
AAATGGATAGAAGCTATTAAAGTGTACAATATAAATAAGGACATAAACGTGTGTGTGTGTGTGTGTGTGTGTGTGTGTGTGTGTGTGTGTGTGTGTGTGTGTGTGTGTGTGTATGAATGTGTATGTGTATGAATATGAAGAGAATATGGTAGGCTATTTATTGTTGATTTTTAAAAAATCTGTTCAAGTGACTGGTTGTCCATCATGGACTTGCATTTCCAAATGCTTGTGGATGGTTAATGTGTGATTACATATACAGTAGACTGAATCTGTATCCTACATGCATGCTGGGGTAATCGAACTAACATTAAAGTCTTGTTGGCCTTGCCCACAAGGGGGCAGCACAAGGCTCAGGGCTCACAGATTAAATCTTGGCTTGACCATTCTAGTCTGGAAGGGCCGAGGGTATTCAGCTCTGGTCCTGTAGAGCAGATGGCCAGCACAGTTTTATCATTCCTTTGCTGTGGTGTTGGACGGCCAGACCTGGGCATGTTGTCTGTTGTTTTTTCACGTCCTCCACTTGTAGACTATTTTACGAACAGTGGAATGGCTGGTTACATATTCTTTTGAGAATTATCTTTTCAAATCCCTTACCAGATTTCTTTTTAAATCCAGTACTAGACTTATAAGCTGCAACAATCTTCTATCCGAAGGCATCAGACAACTCTCTTGATCTCACAATAGTGTTCCCTATCACCTCAACAATCAGGAGAACACCAAACTAAATGTCTGAGGTTTAAATAGGGGAAACCCCATTTAAAATGCTGAGTAACAATGTTCTAATCATGTGCACCTGACGTGCTACACCTGTGTGTGATGCTAGGAATAAAAATGGGGGTGTGCTAATTTAGTCTTCACCAGAAAACCCATTTTTGTCCATATGACTGTACATAATGAAAGTAACTGCTCCTATTATTCAAGAACCTGCACGTCATTCAATAATCTGTATGTGGAACTATATACCTGTATATGAACATGTGGAAGGCTGCAGCCATTACCATGGCTCAAAGCATCAGTGATAATGATTCATGTATCTAATTACAACACATCTAATTAAGCTTTCATCACTTTGCTAGATTACATGTAGTAAGTCATCCATGTAGTACCAATTAATTCCCTCTTTGTTGAGCAGAGTGAGAGTGAACAACGGCAGCACTATCGAACATTTTATCAATAAACCATCTCAAGTAGAGCTCAGTGGACCTTTATCTGTCATTCATCAACAGGGACAAACCAAAGAGCCAAATACCTTTCCAGGCTCAAACCCTACAGCTGCCTGCTCTAATCAATATTAAATAGTCACTTGACACAAGTGACATTAGATGAGTGGGTGTGGGTATGGGTGTGGAATGCAGTCTTTGTGCATGTAGAAGCAAAGTCAGTGTGGTTTTATCGATGTTATTACACTGCCCTAAAGGCAGTGCTGCTGTAATGTTACCTGGTAGAGCAGGTTGTAGGAGTGTTTGACTAATGCTTTTCCTCCAGAATGTCTCAGATGACTTTTTCTGCTTGAGATATTCTTGTTAAGAGAACAGAACATGATAAAGAGAAACTTTTTTCGCCCACACTGAAATTTCTCAATCAGGAGGTGGAGAACACAACTTGAGTTCAAAGCATAGATACTCCTCGTCAAATATTACCCCATTACAAGTGTTCACAGTCAATTTTGTAGTAATTAAGCACATGCTTTTAATAAATACTTACATTTTCTTAAGAACATTTTCAGTGCATTGTCGTGTTGTTTTTTACAGAAGCGTTTGACTTGCTCGTAGAACCTGTAGAATAAAAGCTTTGTGGAATTTGTTACAGAGATTATATAATCACTGTTGAATCAATAAAAGCACAGCCATTTTATTAAACTTCTACAGCTAATTCTACAGCCTTGTTTCAAATGTTGATTGGAATTAAACAACATAGTTTGAAATGTTGAACAAATTTTTGAAGGTACTGATGTGTGTGGTTAACAGAGCAAATGTTTAAAACAATACAAATCTCTTTGTATCTCAAAAGATTTTAAACATAGACGTCAGATATTGCTATGGGTGCTCTAGTCTCTAACCTTCTCTTTATCATCTTTCTCTGCTGTAGTAGTAGCCATCATTCCAAAAACATGATGGCTACTACTAGGGTCAGGGCCAATATGGGGCCGTACGTGGGAAGGGGTCACTCGGGGCCTCGATTGCCTGGCTTCACCTGCCCTTGCCTCATGTCAGGGATGTGATACATGCTTTCTGCTGTTCTCCTTGTCCCGTCCCGCAATTTCCTTAGGGACAATTAAGTTTTTCTGATTCTTTCTCTCTCTCTTTTCTTTTCTCTTCTGTTATGTGTTTGTCTGTTTGATGTGTATGTCTCTGCCTGTCCACTCTGTTGCCAGAGATTTATTAATAAAGTCTATTTGGCAAAAAGGGGAACAACTAAAACTCTCGCCAGTTCAGAAAGAATATTTCAGATTCCCCCTGTTGTAGAGCAAAACTACCCCAACACTACAGGCACCAGAATTCCCATACTGTTTGCCAAACTGTCAGGACAGGACAGGTTTTTAAAAAAATAAATAATAATAATTCCAAAAACAATTCATCAACAGACTTAACAGCTATTCTTCAAAGTATGAAAATATACTGAAGTCAAAAATATATTACTTTTTCATGTTTTATAAAAAAAATCGATACTCAAGTACTCAAGAGCAGTACTCAAGTAAATTCTATTTGTTATTGTCCAGCCCTTGACTTGGATCTCCTTAAGCTTCCTTGTCCAAAATGAAAATTAAAGCTTGTGTTTGGTCGCTTACCATGAGCTTCACTTGTAACAAAGGTCACTTTGCAAATGATGGTGGACCATCACCAAAGTCATTAAAGCTGTACTCCTCACTGGCCTTCATCCTGAATACATTTATGGAGCAATGAACAGAAAAAATGAATGGTTTGGAAACATTTTTGTTTGTGCCGCTCCTCAACTGGGTGCAGTAGGCCATTAAACATGGCTTCAAATAAACAGCCTCTCTTTCAAGTTGACGAATGTCAGAAAAGTTCTCGGAGGCAAATGAAATTGAGCATGTAAAGAGAGTGCAGTGTTTCATGGTGCTCCACTTGTTCAAGCGTTTTGCTGCTGTGAGAAAGGTTTATTCATGTGCTAATGGTCTTGAATGACAGTGAACCACAGCGAAAAACACACACTGAGGGCAATCCTCAGCATATGACTAAAACCTTCAACATGGAGAACTTTTAGAAGCTTCTAGTCCATGTTGCATCTGTCATTGCTGCCCTAGACTGAGTATCTCATAATCAAACATGCACACACACACACACACACACACACAGCCTTCTTTCTACCTGTCTGTCTGTCTGTCAGTTGCTCAATCTATCCATCTATACTGAGTAATTGGCATGCAGCCCCTACAGTATACACTTTTACAGACTTATCTTATTGACAGACAACGTATACGCACAGGGGCTACAGTCGGTCAGTCATCCTGTAGCTCTCAAACTCATTTCTGGAGATTTTCCCTCTCAAACACTGCTTCAACTTAATAATAATAATAATAACTGGTTAATGACCCGTTTTCAGATGTGTGCTGGACCCTGGCACTGCAGGGTCAGACCTTGAGTCCCATGCTTTAGCCTTTCTGCTTTTGTCAATGGACAGCAATGACAAAAATGGTGGTGACCGCTGTGATGAGACTAGGCTGCCTAGTCCAATGGTGCTTCTTTTGCGTTGATGAATGAAGTGGTGGAGCTGATAAATACGAATTACAACAGCAGATAAGTCACAATCCTACAAATTGTCCCTGTATGCTTGGTTTATGCTCTTATAAATAAGATGTATAATAAACTACAAACTGTAGTAAGCTACACACTCATACAGCACACCACTCAAGCTTTAGTCTGAAGTCCCTTCTTGCTGAGGTGTTTGGGTAATGAGGACTGCTGCTTACATAAGCCCTACTGTTGCAGCTATGGCTATTCAGGCATGCTTGAGTATGTCAGGCTGGATTCCCGCTGAGAGACATGTCTGTGGGGAGGCTGTCCAAACAGCTTTGCAGTGATAGGGGGCTCAGAGCAGCTCAAGATGCAGAGATGAGGGGACAGCTGAGAACATAAAGGGTTTCATGTCGCCCAGCCCTCCATCCCTGCTGCTGCTGCTTTGATATTAGCTCTTGAGGAACCCCCCAGCATACCATGGTGCTTAGAGTCAGCACTAGTGTCCTGCAGTGATTAGACCTTTTTTTTTTCTAAACTCATCAGTCCCTTCATTTAAATCATCTATCATGAACCCTGGTCCTGTAGACCCAAGCATAACCATCAATCCTGCACATCTGTACTCCAGCCACCCAAAAAATAAATAATATCCCAAACGTCTTGAAATGAGCATGTTAGTGCCCATATTAATGTCCTTTATTATCTTACATTAAATAAAATATTTTATTTGATCCGTTTCAGTCTGGAAACTGCGTAAATGTTTCACATGCTTGTTGTTGCTGATGCATTCGAAGCAAAATAGCTTTCCTTTTTTAATTATTTTAGCAGCATTTGAATATATCAGCTGGTCTTTTTTATTGTGTTAAAATTGATACAATGAAGGAACAGATATGAATCAAAAGTCAGGGAACATAACTTTTATTTGCATTAAGTTGCATCTACTTTCTAGAAAGCGTCACTTTTGGAGATATAATGTTTTTTGTGGCTACACTGCTGCTTTGATATTGTTCCTCAGAAGATCTTGCTGCCTAGAAACATATGGGATCTCAAGGGCCATGGTTGTTTTCAGCCTCAAAGTCATTATCATCTAAAGGTAAAAGATTTAACTATGCCCACAATGTGTCAGCATATCTGTGGCTCTGACTGGGAGAACTCTCAAGCTATTCTGTTTAAATATTGAAGCAAAGGGAAAATCAAAGAGCGAAAGAAGGTTAAACATTCATACAACTACATTTTGATTCAGACCAGCGAGGTGGGTCGATGTCTATTTAAAGAGCCGGATCCCGCGGTCTCTTGATCTGCTGCGAGTCTGCATTATTATAGAGGATAAGCTAGCATGAGGTCATGGCTTCCTTCTTCCAAAGCCCTAGGCCGACCTAGAAACACTGTGAGAATTAACCTGTGCCAGTATCAGAGAGCTGACCTTTTACTACTGCTCATGTACAAACAGTAGGATGTCTCCCAGCAGTTTTCAGTCAAAGCTAAAAACGAATCCATATGATTCTAAAAGCAGGTTCTATGTCTTGCAACCATACTGTAGGTGTACTCGACCCTGGTCCCAATCTACCTCACTGGAGGTGGTGATATTCAGATTATCCTGAAAGCCTTTGTAACCTGGATCAGGTGTGTTAGATAAATCTAAACTCTGCAGGGTGGTAATTTAATATGTTTTAAAATACATAGTTTAGTCTTTCTCACTAAACTTTAAATAGAACAACAACAATAACACCACCAACAACAGCAATAAGAATAAATAACCATAATTTCATGGAGGCATCTTTAGTTATAAATATAAACAATTTCATGAACTTTTCCATTTGAACATTGTTAAATTACATATACATATATAAATTCATCACATTTATATCATACACTCTTATCTTGAACGACATACAGGGTGAGCAGTTGCTTATTAAGTATATATAGCCTTGCTTATAAGAGCACTTCAGTCTGCTGGCTGGTCCCGGGTATCAAACCTGCGACACTTCAGTCACAAACCCATTTCTTTGACCACTAAGACGTAGTTGCTCTTGTACAATATATATTATATATTGTACAATATATATTATATATTATATATTGTAGCGCGGCGTGAAGAATGCAGACTTGAACACCAGGTGGAGCTCTCGAACATGGCAAGCCGTGGCGGTTTATTTCTGCTCAGTAGCTCTTAAAAGCGCTGTGGGAAAATGGCTTCCTACCGCAAGGGAGCATCAGAAAACAACCACACCCACACTCGAGTATATGAGTGGATGGCTGAGCTACCGAGTTATAGCCAAACACACCACACACGAAGAAGGTAGCTCAGCCATCCACTCCCTAAAAACCCACATAAATTTAACCCAAACCCAAATGAGTCCAACACACACTTATAAACACATTCCCAATAAGAAAAACACAATAAATGAACCCCACAACAGTCCCAAACACTGTCTGTATACAAATTAACCAAAGATGGGGCCCGGGCCAACCAATCCCCAGCTCCATCAAAATATATACATATATGGTATATATTGTGTCTTGTAACTTCTACATTGGCAAGATTAAGTTTATGTGTTTTTTGGGAGGGGGGGTTGCATTAAAATGTGCATTAGTGCAGCAGTTGTACTTATTTTCACTTTTTAAATGAATGTAGCTCACGCACATTACTAATTTCTGAGCTAAGTTTCAGCTGGGGCTGTTTACCACTGGAATACGTATTAATGCAGTCAGCCTCGCTCTAAATAATTTGTATTCTACTGTAATTATGACCTTCGCCCATGCAGCAAGACACTTTGATGTGGATTATTACAAATGCTGTGCATCAAGTGAACTGTTGGCCTCTGTGTAGCATTACAGTGTAATTACCTCTGGTAACTATATTGTACAACCTGTTTACCCATCATAGTGAAAGAAGTATGCACTGTCGTCAATGCAAATCACTACTTACTGCTCTCTCTTGCTCTCGCTCTCTTTCTCTCTTTCTCTCCCTCTCTCTGGACGTTGTACTGCTAGCTGGGCTGCTGATAAGCACCCCTGCGAGAAAGCTCAGGGGTTGAGACAGATGGGCTGGCTGTGGCCTGGGCTGCTGCCTTACTTGCTTAATCTTTCAGCTCAACTGGAATTATTCATTCAGTTGCTGCAAGTATTGATCAAATCACAGCTAAATTAGATTGATTTTATTCCTTTAATAACATCACCAGGAATCATGAACAAGGAGATTCATCAGTTGCCACATTCTGCTAGTCACAGAATATTAGGGCTTAATTTAATTCTGTCTTGCCTTTGTCTTTCATACTGTGAAAAAACACAATTAGCCTCAATGATGCAGCTGGATATGGACTCACTGCAAAGAAAGCATTTCCTCCAGGCAGCTAGAGTGCCAAAATAATATTGAGCTGTCTACTATGAGAAGAGGGAATAGCATTTGCAGTGGAAGCCATGACTCATACTATGCCTCTTACCCAAATGGCTGATCATTTAAAGGGGCCTCAGATGACGACAGTAAAGACAGAAGTGGGAATAGTGCTGTGGGTTAATTATGAAGAGCAGGGGGTGGGGGGAAAGTGCATGATAAAACTGTGAGACAATATAAAACCCAGTGAACCTCAGTGTCAGTATGAAGAACTGAGAAAGCAACAGGCCAGTGCAGTGTGTGGCTAATAGTCTATAGAAAGAAGCTGCATTACCTCAGTTGCAGAAGATGAAAAAACATCCAGTTCACTCCAGGCCATGTTTGAAAAATTCAGCAGAAGAGCTATGGGGAATATTATTATGCAAAGTTAAGCAACACCAAAGCCTTTCATTTGAAACAAATTCTGTTAATATAACTTCTCTCACTTTAGAGGTAGTCTTATAGTGGAAAAGAACACCTTCAACAAAGCGATCAATGCTCTTTGACGCTGTTGACCAACAGCCTATATTTGACTTTTATTTCATTATTCTTTTCCTGAAATCCTCTTTGAGAACTGTCATAATTTATAACCATTTACATGACCTTTTGCCTGTCTCTCTTTTTCCTTTATGTCTTATTTCCATTATGGCAGTAGGCAAGGGGTAGCAAACAATGAATTTTCCATTGTTTTCAAAGGAGCAGTGAAACTCTTAAGACACTTTCTTAACCTGTCATAACCAGGAGACTCTTTTTTCTGCCCATTCCTCATCTTAAAAAAGCAATCAGTGTTGCCAAACTCTCCCTGATAATCATCCATTTTGCTTGGAATAGTATCACAAAGGCCATGAACAGTGTTTGGTTTTCAACAGTATGTAGACAGCATTCAAACAAGCTGTTTTCATCACAGACTGATACATGTAAATATGTTCTGGAGCAAAAAGCAGTCTAAGCTGTCAAACTTCTTCAGTGTGAATGGGTGGAGCTAAACTGATTTGGTGGATATACGCAAATGTGTTAGCGAATTGTGGTAATAGCAATAAAAGCAATTGCCTAGGTCAGCATCTTTCCAGGGACAGAAATGACATCTGTAGAATCCACCTTTAAATGGTACTGCTTACTGATTTCCAAATTGTGCTGGAACACCTAACAACTGATTTGGTGTTCTGTTGTTATCAACATTTTATTTTCGTTCATTGTTTTATTGCTATTTTATTGTTTGTGGTGTCACCATACCTAGATCTTTTAAAAACTCTCTAGGCCTTTAGAAATGCATGGCTGTCTATGCCTATGAGTCTCTAAATTGTTTGAAATAAATTATTGCACTCCAAGGAAAATCATCTACAAGTGGTGTAAATTTCAAAAGACTGTATTGGTTGTGTTTTCCTGTTCTAGCCTGTGTTAGCCACTCCCTCTGTGTCACATGTTCCGTGTTGGTTTCCCACCCTAGTCCAGGTGTACGTGATTTGGTCTTTGGTTATGTTCCATCATGTTCCTGATTGGATGTCTTTGTATGTAGACCTATATCAGAATAATATTAAACCTAACAAATGTTACAATATCTGCATTTACTTACCTGCAACTCACTTGGAACCATGACAGAAACACCGACCATGAAAATGGAGGTTGCAAGTTGGACTTACCACAACCCTGGCGTCAGCATAATTTCATCATTGACAGGTAACTCATGTCCTCGATCAGAAAGAAACTTTGCAAAATTCATTGTTCTCCAAAAAAATAGCATTAGAGCAAGACAACAGTTTACCAAAGATATAGACAATGGCCTAACTATTTGGAATATGGTAGATCGAGCTGTTTGGCCATAGTAACAGTTTAAATGTGTGGTGTAGACCAAAAACAAAAAAACATACCAACTGTGAAGCAAGGATGGACTTACTTTCTTTACAGAAGGATATTACATCCATTTATATTTTTGTTGAATAAATGATCACTTTTTTCATATAAACCCCCTCACACAGTATGCAGGAACTTCCATTGGGTGTACTTATTTTTTCACACAACTGTATATGTACCTACAAAGCCTTTTTAAATGGTTCATTCACATATGCAACATTAACTCACTCCACTCCACACTCCCTATATGCAAATACATTTTGGTGTGGTCATGTCAAGGAACAATTTTAGGCAGAAGCTTTCCCTAATGTGAATTTTATGATCAGCTGAAGTGACAAAAAATGAGCTTGGGATAAAAAACAGATCCTTCTCCATCACAGTGAGTGTTTTGGAGAAAAAAAGGATTCCTATGACAGTGGTGACACTTGTGCCAAGTCTACATTTGTGCTTACACATGTAATGATCCACTGAACCAGCACTGGAAGTGAATTAAATACTGGCGTTGAGCTGAAGCTCAGCCTTCCTCCCCTGCATTGTGGGTCATCTGTGCGAGGGGCTTCCGTGTCCACTGGTGTGGACGAAAGATAGAGGGGATCTTTCGGGTGCCTGATGCCCTGCAGCCTAAGGCCAAGCATGACTGAGCTTCTGTTTTCCTTTGATCTGCAGCTCCTGCCAGATTGAGCCTGCAGACAAACTGCTATGGCATCACACACAGTCCCAGCCTCCAACACACTGTGCTAAAGTGGGACAGACATGGAGACGTGTAGTTATATAAGAAATACAAAGAAAATTTATGGAAGCAGAAGTATATAAAATACAGAACTGATCAAAACCAATCTTGGCCATGACACTGCTAAGTAGAAGATCAAAAATACTTCAAAAACTGATGAAGTAATACAAAAAATGGAAAGACCAATCATTATAGACTCCAATCTATTAATCTATAATCTAAGTACATCCATACATCGCTCACACCTTTAATCCATAAACTTAGATCAGATTTTCCGTATTAGGTGCTATTGACCATAAACTCTTATGGGTCTTATGGGTCTGGTGTTCTATTGTTTTCAATGTTTTATTTTTGTTGATTTATTATTTTTAATTATTTATGGTTGTACTTGATTTTCCTCATAACTGATCAGTTTTTTCTTTAGTTAAATTCTGAAAATGTTGGTTTAATGTGTCACAAATTGTTCTGTAGGTACAATATCAAAGACGGTGAAAGAATATGTTGAAAGAATCAACCGTTTTCTTGGTAAAATACTTATTTTTCTAATTGCTTTATTCCAGTAATATTCATTTTCTATAATGCGGGTTTGTTTCCTTGCAGAACCCAGAGATGGAAGCTGAATCTGCCACTTCATCCAACTGAAAGTCAAGAGCTACATGACCATGGGCAGAATAAATTAGAGTAAAGTTGAAAATCAGCAAAAATATCTTATCTGACCAGAGCACACTTCTGACTCGCTGTGCAAGCGCGTGTGCTGTACCTTCCACTCTGAATGTGAGCCTTAATCAGGAGAGGAAATTTAATCCGCTTGGCCAAACTTGGCACCTTTCAATACAGTTACTGCAACCTAGGAGTCAAAAAAGCTGGAAGCTTTTTTAAAAGCCATGTTAGCATGTTACATAGCAAAACTCATTAAAGTGTATAAAAATCATGGAAAACATTTTTATTCAATTTTTTTAAACATTTTTGTGTTGTCTGTAAATTTATTTTAAGTATCAAAACATACTCTCTCTATGCAGTTAACATATGGAAACTAAATTACAAAAACAACCCGTTTTTAAATTGTTGTTTGTGATGTCACAAGACACATTTCCATATAACCACCCATTCAGCCTGGAGCAGTTTACCCCAGCCCTTTATGTCCAAATTATATAGACTGTGTTGCACTGTGTGTGTGTGTGTGTGTTTTTTGCCCTATACATCTGCCCAATCAGAACAGAGGTCATTTACTTAAATAAGTCTGCTTAATTCTAAGGAAGAAATAGCAACTTTAAAGTTGTCTTATAAAAATAAATGTTTTGGAAAATAAACCTACCTGATTTTTAAACAAATCCTGAAAACAGATTAAAAAAAACTTGGTTAAACAAGCAAACAGAAGTTATTATATTTGGCCATGTATTTATTGACAAAAAAATTCAATAACAAATGTGTATATGGCAAAAGTAAAAAATCCTTAGGATGATCTTATAAGTTGAATGTGTAATCCTTTTTTTTTTCAATAAATATGATGACAGTCATTTGTGAATGTGAATTGTATGTAAAGAACGAAGCCTAATTTCACATACAACACATTTGTGCATGTGTATCATGGCTCGAACAAAAGTCATTAAATGCATTCCAGCATAAGAACCTTGTCCAATATGTGAAACATGGTGGTGAGAATGTTCATATTTCTGCCTGTTTTGCTGCATCTGAGCTTGGATGGAACAATGAATACCAAACTATACGTGTAAGGGTCGCACGCCGCTGTGCGCCCACAGTGCCTCGCCAGGCCACTTCGGGCACTGGGGTTGACACAGGGCGTCAGAACCCGGCTGTGGGTTACAGACGCACACTCAGAGCGGGTGGCACGGGCGCTGTAGTGACCA
>JBBIGC010047997.1:0-26274 GCA_037576955.1 Lepidarchus adonis | reverse complement strand
ATCTATGAGAAACTAGAGGTGTGTGTGTGGATGCCCTGGTGAACACTGTTCAACGTGAACACACACACACACACACACACACACACACACCTTATTCACAAAGTTGCAGACGTGTTTTTTTTTTTTTTTAAATCAGTGAATATATGTGTAATTTTGTGCACAATATTTTAAAAAACTGAAAGATTAATGGTCTACATCACTGTAAACATCAAGCAGAACTTTAGTCATGTAATCCTAAACTATGGACAAAAATTATGACCCTCTGCATAACATCAGTCCAGCTGGACTCTAAAAATTACGGGGGGAAAAATGAAAAAACATTATACATTTTCTTTTGTTTCTTTTATGGAGTATACTTTAATGGAACAGTAATGGGGGGGGGGGAGCATAAAATGCTTATCTTTAACCTCTGATGAATATTGCCCAATATGTCTATTTAACTCACTTGTAAGCTACCAAAGTCTACAATCATTAGGTCAGATTTGCTGTGGTAGAAACCCGACTTTGGCACCAGCAGGTAAGAGGGCTTCAGGTCAATCCTGAGATCCAGAACCTTACGTGTCTCAATAATGTGAGACAGACCTGTAGTGAAATAACAACATGAATGTGATAAACTGCAATATATCCAAAAACAGGATTTCTAATTAAACAATAATTTAAAAAATAAAATAACAACAACATTCTGTTGTATTAAAAACCTTAAATGTATTTTCATTACTGCAGTTTTAATATACTAAGTAGGTAGCAACAGTATATATGGGATCCTCGAGATAAGTCAGGGTTCCATTCCTCTGAATGCAATGTAACCCAAATTTTGACGTAAATCAGAACCCCTGCAATTTACGAGGCTGCGGAGGCTTTATCCAAAACACTGTGCTTTATTAACATCCGGCAACATGCATGAAGGAGTAGCAGGAATATAGCTAACACCAGTATCTCTCGTGGCAGTTTCATAATACAGTAGCATTTAGGAAACATTGCTCACATTGGAGAGGTGACTTGTGGCAAGAACAAACACACTGATGGTGCCTTAGCACTGTGCACTATTAACCCCCACCCCATCTCACCCACCAATCCACATGAACTCAAAACTAATGGTGAATAAAACAAACATCACAGCAATAACAGCAATAAACAGCACAGAGGGAAGCAGCACTGCAGTATGTCCTTGCGCATAAACACGCTCACTGTTGTGCGGAAAACTGCTGTGTGCTGTTATTACCATAAAGCATTCAGTAGGTGTTCAGGCATTCTACTACTGTATGACAGTAAATATGCAAATTTTTAAAAAAGTGACGTAACCATGAGTCATATGTCAAGTGTGACGTAACTCAAGGATGCCCTGTATTAATATTCAGCATAATCTCCCATATTATCTTGTACAGAACTCATAATACGGTAGTAGCTTTTCGTTCACATACACATTTCATGACCCACTCAATCGCTAAATCACATGGATTTATATTAATATCACAGATATTATTTATTTATTCATTCATTCAATAATCATCAGGCTCTAAATTCCAGCATCATCCTCACATGTCACTAGCAGTAGCTAATACAGATAATTATCATTTTATTTACACAATTTAGATGCTTTATTAAACTTGTATATTATAACTTGTACACTTGTATACTCCTATACATTTGGATTTTAGACAGTATCAATGGCTGCATAAAAATTGGTAGAGTTTTTACATGTTAATAAACCTAATTTAAATTTTACAATGCAGTAAGAATGGTCCTTTTTAAAAATGTTTCCTGTGTTATAGTTAAGACTAGAACTCATGTGGCCAAAAGTTCAGAAAAAAAGTATTTAAGCAACACCAGTTTGGAAGACTCCTGGCTAATTGGTAACAGGTGAGATGTCATGACTGGGTGCAAAATTGGCATTCATCAAAGTTTTTAAGGAAGGATGGGTCACCCCTTGCTTGGTGTTCAGAATGTGGCCTGGCATTGTGTCGCTGAAATAAGTGAACCTTTCTGGAAATAGGTTTGAAATGTAATGTATTGTCATCTTGGTTTCATGGCAGATTAAATAACACATTACATTACACTGTCATGCCACCAAGTCTCTTCTATTTATTAGAGATTAAAAAAGGGAGACATTTTACCAGTGGCTGTCTTTTCTTTTATCTCCTCCAGTTTGCTGAGTGTGGCTGAGGTGATCACCTCCAGGTCCACTCCCTTCCCCGTCTTAAAGAACTCGGCCAAGCTGTTTATAGTCATCTACAAAAAATGTAATACACACAAATAAGTTACACACTTTTATTATTCTGTCTGAAAATCTTGGCTGCATAACAATAATCTGAACTCAACAAATGCATACTGTTTCAAAGGTGAGCAGACAGCAGTTAAATGGTGGACTAAGCATGGTGGCGACACCTACATGGTTAGTGCATATTTGTGTGTGTGTGTGTGTGTGTTGTGCTGGTATAAGTATATAAGGTATAAGGATCTCTAAACCAACAAAGTACACCTATTTGACAGACTAAAATAAAACAATAAAATGGTTAATGAGACTTGGTAGAAAATAAGCGAACGTAGTAAACTGACGTCTCTATAGATGCAATCTATTGCTCTGATGTCTCTTGTAGTTTTGATTTGTTGCAAATCATGATCAAAACTGCAGACAGTAACAAACTAATGAGGCATAAAGTGCAACTGCAGTGTCAGCTTCCAGGTATTTGTGTAGGGGGGTGTGTGTGTGTGTGTGTGTGTGTGTGTGTGTGTGTGTGTGTGTGTGTACACATCGCTCACAGCATCATAGATCATCTCCACAGGTTGCGAGTGCACTCGAAGGAGCTGGTCTGCAGAGCTGTCTTCCGGGTTTAGCTCAAACACCACACTGAGTAGAGAGGAGTCCGAATTCCCCACTGACGCAATTAAAGATGGCACCACACCCTGCTGTTGCAGTCCAGTCACATACCAGTGCTCAAGACTGGCCTCCACTCTGAGAGCACAAATATGAAGATACGAGCACACATTATGCATGTAGCACACATGGTATTCTTACCTATTGATGTTTACAGACAATCCTCCAATTTAAAGGAGAACTTGCCACATTAAGTTGCTGGTTTATTAGGTACACCCACCACCTTCAAACAAACTGTACATTCAAATATGCTAAATAGTGCTTCTAGCATTGGCTTATGTTCACTTTTGCTTTGGACTTTGTAAAACAAGTGACCTGAATTTGTACGGTAGTCACAGAAACCAGTTATAACCTCTCCCAAACAAGAGAGGACACTGATAATCATAAGCACCATGACCAGGCATTCTCCATCCACTTTCAGTATTGATGTATTTATGCGACTTCACCTACAATAGACTGCAATAGCAGAGGACCATGCTGAATGTACAGGGGCATCAAACCTGGATCAATGCGGACTGGATATTGCCCAGAATGAACCTAAGTTAATTTGGTATTATGTGTAGATTATGAGTGGACTCTGATGAGAAATGTATTTCCTGCACACATGAGGGCTTTTGAAACCCATTGAAAAGTATGGAGAGAGTTTAGTTTCAATATTATCAGATGAATATCACACCATTCACAAATATATTTCTTGACTCAGAAACAAATGTAACAAGATTCACAAAGATAATTCATGACTTACAGATAAATATAACACCATTTACAAAAGCATGTCAACTCCAAAAAAATTTGATGTATTTTGTAAAACTCATACCTAATTAATTGTTCTTTTGAAGGCCAAGGGAAGCATAACACAGGTGTAGCTCATATACTAGCAACTATATGCATTTGATTCCTTGAATGTCATTGAATGTTTGTGTTTAGAAGAGGTATACTATAGGTCCAACCTACTTTATAGACTGTGCTCCAGGTCTCTGAGAGACAGTGGTGCTGAGGTCAATCATCTGTACTTTGAGGATCTCAGGAACACTTGCATCTTCTCTGACTGTTACTGATGTCCTCAAAAGCTTGAAGTTTATCACCACTGCTACATACTGTGCATGCACACAAACGCAAAAACTCCTATGCATGTAAACATAGCAAGACAATTCCTGAATATTTATTTTTCCTTAGTAATAATTACTTTATGCATTTGCTATGCAAGTTAATACAGGGTGTTAACATGAGCCAGGTAGAATACCCATAAATTCATACATTTATCACAATGCACAAGCAAGTGATTTACTGGTGTATTTGAATTCTCAAACTCAAATCCTGGAGGATGTGTAGTGCTTACTGTTAAGTGTTCGATTGGGTCATCATTAAACGCCCATGACCTGATTTTTTCTTTTCTTTTCTTTTTATTTTAAAAAGAAATTATTTTACTGAGACTCACTTATGACTTTTGTGTGGTTTCATGAACCAAATGCAGTCATTATTCATGGTTACACGACAATTTCTTCAGTTGTGCCCTTCAGACTTATACAATGTAAATCAGCTCTATTCTGATTGGCTCTCTCTCTGTATTAGTCTTAAAGTAATCTGTGCTGAACACTACTTATGACTTTAGCATTAAGAGCCAGTGGTTGGGGGATAACATGGATGTTAAATTGCTGTGTGTAAAGCATATGTATATTAGGAGTGTTACAATTTATCTGTTTCAATGCATTGAGCAAAATTGTGCAGAGAAGTTGCTTTTCTCTGAAAATGTTCAGATCATAATCTGTTTGCATGTGAGAGTTAATGGAAGTGCAGCTGTGTGAAATTTCATTAAATTTCATACTGACCACAGTCCCCAGTAACGAACCGAATCGCAAACTGCAGACTTTAAGGTAAGAAAAAGAATCCCATCATTGGCTAAAATAAAGAACATAGGATTGATTCATGATTTACACCCCTAATGTATATATGTACATACTATGGCTTTATTGGGTGTGGATAAGGAGTCTTCATGTGGTGGTGCTTAAATGTTTGTAAATGTTTTATATTTGTGCATAAATATGACCAAAAATATGATTTGAGCGTGACACAAGTGCTAAAAGTAGATAAAGTACCTAATATTCTCTGCAACACTGACTATGTTCATGAAAAAACCCACTGAAAAACAAACAGCATGCATATTAGGCTTGCAAGGACAAAGCCACTGCTGTCCAAATAGAACACTACTGTCCCGTTTGCTAAATATGATGTGGACAAGCTAGAAGGCTACAGAAAAATCTGTGAAACACTGTGGTGATTACAGTTCGGGCTTCTCCTGTGCCAGGACAATTTGCAATCATTGATGGAATAATGAATTTTAAAATACAAACAAAATCACATGCAAAACATCAGAGACCTTGCTGTGAGCTGAATCTCAAAAGTAAGTGCACAATTCATTCTACAAAGGAATAAGGAGAATTAAATTAATGTTAAAAAACTCTTGACCTTTACCTAATTGAAACATTGTG
This sequence comes from Lepidarchus adonis, assembly GCA_037576955.1. Lineage (NCBI taxonomy): Eukaryota > Metazoa > Chordata > Actinopteri > Characiformes > Lepidarchidae > Lepidarchus > Lepidarchus adonis. Next base: position 20,910 of record JBBIGC010047997.1, on the reverse strand, counting down.
GAAGGACCTGTTCATGTGAGCTGTTCATATGAAAAAAAACAGCAACTTATTAAAGTTGAAGCTGTTCTCTTCTACTATATGCAGATCTGAACAAAATATTTAGTTGCAGGTTTGTCATACTTTTGCCACTTAGATATGTTATACTTGATAATTGTCCTAAATAAATAAAGACCAAAGTACACTGCCTGCCAAAAAAAGAAAAGCCACCATCTGGATTTAACAAAGTAAATAGGTAATCCCATTGGAAAATTAATGCATGGGTGACTGTGTTTCAGTAAACAAGTTATGTAACCCTACCTAATGCAATGAGTAGTTTTTCATTACTTAAATAACCAGGTCAGAAGATACATCATGAGGTCGTAGAAACGATCAGCATGCATCAAGCAAAGAAAAAGAAGATTGTTGAAACTACTAAAATTGGGTTAAGAACTGCCCAATGCAGTATTAAAAATTGGAAGGATAGTAGGGAACCATCATCTTCGCAGGGAAAATGTGATTTAAAAAAAAAAATCTTGAATGACTGATCAGCTTATCAACTTAAACATTTGGTGAAATTACATCGTAAAACAACCACAGCAGAACTCATGGCTATGTTCAATAGAGAAAGTCAGAGCATTTCCACATGTACAATGTGAAGGGAACTCAAGAAGGACTAAAACAGCCTTAACACAGATCAGTTAGGCTCATCACAAAAAAGCCTTCAGTTTGCTAGGGAGCATAAAGATTAGACTCTGGAGCAATGGAAGAAGGTCATGTGGTCTGATGAGTCCAGATTTACCCTGTTCCAGAGTGATAGACACATGGAGCTAAGAAGAGAGGTGCATGAAGTGATACACCAATCATACCTACTGCCTACCATACAAGCCTGTGGGGCCAGTGCGATGATCTGGGGTTGCTGCAGGTGGTTAAGTCTAGGTTTAACAACGTTAGATGCTCAAAGAATGAGGTCAGCAGGACCTGAATATACTGAATGACCAGGTTATTCCATCAGTAAATGGCATGGGCATATTAATATACATATTCATTGGGCTCAGGGAGCATGAGAGTCCTAATCTAGAGGTTACCACAGAGTCCAGACCTTAACCCCATTGAGAATCTTTGGGATGCACTGGAGAAAAATTTATGCAACTCTCCCATCATCTCTACAAGATCTTGGTGAAAAATTAATGCAACTCTAGGTGGAAATAAATGTTGTTACATTGCAGAAACTTATCAAAAAGATGCCACAGGCGGTGTATAATATGTTAATTTGTTTAACTGGGTTTTCTTCACCTACTTTGAAGACTTGAATAAATATCTGTTGATGATTTAGGTCATATTTATGCTTTTTATGAAGAGTTCATAAAAATTTGCATGTTTTGAAACTTTAAAAGCATCTATGAACTCCATTAAAAGGTTTTTTGTATTATATTACATTTGTTTATTCCAAAAAGCAAAAGAAAATGTGTTTTTTATCAAATATATGCTGTGTCCCATGTGGTATATGACTCTCCAGGAAGGGCTTTTGAGAATTCTGGTGATTATATAAATATATATTTATATATGTATAAATACATGTGCAATACAAACATTTTTAGGCAATGCCAGGTTGTGAGAGCTCTCACTGTAGCCGATAGCTGTGTATAACTTGGTTTTCTCTTCAGTGGTCATAATTGCATCTATACCTGCATACCCACAGACACAAAAAACACAATGAAAAATGGAAATTTACAAATTTGTGTTTGTGATTGTCATACCCAGTTAACCAAGCTATTTGTAACTAGATTTGTAATGGCACTTATAGTGCTAAAACAATTGCTAATTTGAAGCAGAAAAAGTGATTACGTAGAAATTAAATGGAAATGCATGCACTCACTTTCTGTCTCTTTGTCCTCTTCTTCCTGTTCCTTCTTCTTTCCTTCTTTCCTGCTAAAGAAGCTGCTGAAGAACCCTCCTCCTCCTCCTCCCCCCTGTTTTTGAGCTGCTGCCTTCTTGGCAACAAGCTTCTGACCAGACCGAACCACCTTATCAAGGGGGTAAGGAAGAGACAAGACAAACAGAGAAAACAAAGAACCAGAATGGTCAGTATGAACTTCAGCTACATTGTTACATTACTGTGTATTCAATATCCTCATACCTCCATTTGTGCTTGCTGTCTGCCCAATGTGATATTGAATACATCTAGATTTTTTTCCAGTTCCTAGTATGTGAAAAATATTGGTTCAGTTAAATGTACTGTATATGCACATTAGCCTACTTATAATCACCAATAAATATACATGACATTTATGCCTTCAGTACCAGAATCTGTTTCTCAGTTTCTTCTCTGATCTTCCCCTGAATCATTTTGGCTTTGTATGCAGCCTTGTAGGCTTTCAGTGCCTGTCTGTGCTTCCTGATATTGGTCCACTGCCACATCTGGTTTATACGTCTGATGTGCACCTCCAACACACTATTGATGGCATACATCCACCTGAAATCAAATCATTTTTGTTGTTTTTAATATTATTATTATTATCGTTATTATTATTATTATTATAGATTATGAATATGATGATGGTATAAATGAAGGATAAATAAAAATAAATTAAGGCATAAAGGATATTCCTGACCTACCATTGCTTGGCATTTTTGTGAACTGGGACATCAGGTCTGAACTTCCTGTAGGGGGCATTCTTCACCATGCAGTCTAAGGACTCCAGAAGATCAACCATAGACAGATACTGAAAGAAACAATTAAAAAATAAAATTACGTTATTATGTTGAAATACATTCTTTCAGTCAGCACTGAGGGTTATTGATTGCTGTTGTTAAAAAAACTTAACAAGCCAGTGCACCTGAATTTTTGCATGCTCCTCCCTAAAATGTTTATACTAATTGAGGGACAGAAAACCAATTGTTCTCTTGGTCTTTGTTATTAAAATGTATATGAAAGAGACATTTCTCAGTGGATGATGTGAAAATAAGTTTGTGTGATTCTCAAGAAAACCACGTGATCTGTATACTTGGCACTGCACATGGAGTATTACCTGTGGCTTGGTCATCTCAATAGCAATGTTCTGCACCTCCAGATGGAGGTTTGCTTTGGGTGACTTCAACTCAACCTCAGCATTTGGGTTGATGCATATCTTGGCAGAGGCAAAGATGGGTTTAAAAACTGTAAAAATCAAGAACACAGTGTCACTGAAATGAAGCAATGCAAATGAAAACCACACAAGAATGACTTCAGTGTGAGGTATGTTTGGTACATGACATTCTTAAGAAAGGTAAAGAGATACAAACAAACAAAACTATAAAACTATATAAAACTACATACAATATTGTAATCAGTACACAAAATACAATACTACAAGCTATATAATTAACTAAATAGCTATAGATCTTCAATATACCTCTGGAGTATGTTCAGCTGCACTTTAGTCCTCTTAAATAGGAATTTGTAAAAGTTTTGTATTATAGTTCAAATTTCTTACATGTAAATATTATATCTATGCTTGCACATAAATTAACAGCTCATGATACTATTACTACTAAAGATTATTGGCTTAGATGTACAGTTCTAGGCAAAACCTACAAATGCACATTTAAGTAACCATTCACAAAAGTGGTTCATCTGTGATACATTTTGGAATTCATTTTGGTTTCTTCTTGCTCCTTTATTTATGAGTGTGTTGTTACAATGTATGGCAGACAAAATAAAACATTTTAATAAAATAAGTAGTACATACTGTACTGATAGCCTTTCAGTTCTTCATCTTTGATGCTGATTCCTGCTTTCAGCTTACCCTGCAAAATAGAACACTCTGTTTTCATAGAACATACTCAGATGATCTCACCATACTTCTAATAAACCTAGTTAATTCTAAATGGAAAACAACAAAAATACATTGCTACACCAAGTGTGCTATTAAATAATTTAATAAAATAATCCATGGAAACACTTGTTTAACTAACAAATAAATAAACTAATAAAAAAAAATTAAACAAACTATAATGAATATTAACTAAAATTTTCTAGGGTTAGGGCTACACCCATTATAAATGTATGTTCCTCAAATAGTATTACGCTCCTGTCTGAACTGCTGTTTTAGATATGAAAGACAGATATTTTTTAGATATGACTAATCCAAATTTTCACCTTTTAGTTGTTTAAATACAAAAAGCAAAAATAGAGAAAAAGTGAAGGAGTAGCCAATTAAGCAGAGCCAAACACCAGCGTGTACCGCAGTATTCATTACAGTCCATGGGCTAGCTAGTAACCAAAGTAGGAAGCTCAATTCACACAGAGGTGCATCTCCTGATTCAGCTTAAGCCCAAGTTTCGAGTGACAATTTCAGCATTGTGAAATTTAGAACAGCAATTACTTAGTCAACATATCTGTAAACAGTTCTACAGAACTCAATTTTTTCTGTGGGAAAGATTAGTCATCACTTGCTTTTTACTAAACTTGATCCAGCGCATGTCACTCAACATTATCATGTACAGTATCTTTATTATCTGCAGAGCACTGTTTCTTGTTTCACCAGAAGCTGAGCTACTGTACATCACTTAAGTCCTTCTTAGGTTGAATGGTCAAAGGAAGTGATCAATGGAAAACAATATATTGGATTTGGACCTCTAGGATCGGAGCAGGGCAACTGGTCTAGATTTATGCTCAATGGGTGGAGATGCATTTTGGGAATACATACATAAGCAAATGTGAAATGTTATAGGAGAATGTCTTAATGGCCAAAAGGTGTTGTATGAAATATTAACAGCAAGGGTGCAAACTGTGGCACACATGATTTCATGTACAATATGTATCTCCTAATGTGGGATTTATTCCCAATTAATAAATGTACATCAATTAAAAGCTGGATTTTTCTTTTTTTTGTGTGAACCTATATTTTTTAGGAAAAAAATAATTTAGCTTGACAACACATCCAATAACTGGAGGGTGCTGTGTGTGTGTTTCTGTAAATAAGGAAGTCTAATTCACAGAGAAAGTAAATTACATCAGTTGCAGAGAAGTAAAGAGAACCAAGAGAACTATTACCAATATCTCCTCCCATGAGTCTCTGTAGAAGATCGGGCTGTTAACATTCCAGTAAGCGCACAAACACTCCAAACGGCCCAACTGAAACACACATACTGTACTTGAGATTTCACAGACCCCAAAACACCCCAAAAAACATTCATGCATGAACATGAATGAGAGGAAGAAGAACAGGACCAAAGCCACTAACATCACTTAAAATAAAAGCCAGTTATTCACATCATTTAGATATACATTCTTCAAACATGTGATTTCTGAGCTATCCATTCAATCGATCTTACCTTGTAGATTACTTTGGCAGCTTCATTCAGAATACAAGCCCTCCAGCTCTCATCTGTTGTCTGTGAATAGAACATTACAGAAAAGGTTTTACGAAGAACTGGGTAATGACAATAACTTTTTTTTATTATTATAATTGTAATAAATTTAACCACAACATAACCACAACATGCCATATATATTGTCAGCAGTTACTAACCACCTGCATATATTAAATGTTGTAGTTTAAATGCTGAATAAATCATTTAATTTGATTTTTAGTTCTTTTTGCCCATCCCAAGGCCAAAAAAAAGTGCAATAACTTGAAGTGTTATGATATTACATTATTACTAGATCAAGATATTATTATTAAGGTAATGTTATTTGCAGTTTTAAACAGTAAAGAACAATAAAGTATATTTGAGTGTTTGCGTAAAAGCAAGATATTACCTGTAGGCTGAGCTCTGACAGCGTTACCCCCATAGAGAGAGGCCTCTCTGGGTCTGACACCTAAGTTAAGTATCAGTAATTATTCACATGCAATAAATATGCATTTGCATAACCCTATGCATGTGCACGCAGTAGATCACACAGAGAGTACTTACATCATCCTCGTATCTGATGTGGATGCTTGTGATCTTGACCTGAAGGTTTTTGATGACTTGTGTGGCCAGTTTCTCAGCAAAGGTGTCTTTTTTCTCTTCCTGGGGCTTTTCTACAAATAAAATATACCTAGTTAACAAAAACCACAATGCTAAAATGGGCCTCCAGGCAGTTAGTGTAGTCTTACTTGCAGAGGAACACAATGACGCTGAACAGTACAACACTGACACTAAAAGAACAAGACAGCAGCAGGGAATCCCTGATCACCCACCTGGTTTCTGGTCATGCTTTTTAGACCTCCTAAAAGGTTTTTTATGCTTTTTATGTTTACGTCCTTTATCTTAGTGCAGCATTGGGAGAGAGACAAGAATCAGTAATGCAGAAGAATGCAAAGGACATACCCACATGCATGTGCAAGTACAGATAGATAGAAAGCACAATTATAAGCTATACATGCATACATACACACATTAGAAAAGCAGAATAAAGCAAATTCAAGATGCTATAAGGAACTTATGTCTACATCAATGTTAAGCAACTATAAAAATTGTTTCTCTGTACATACCACGTAGAGCATCCTTATACACATAACTCTCCAGATTAAACACAAACTCTCCCACCTGAGAGTCTGCATCCAGCCAATGCAGCAGAAAGCAAATATATGTATAAATACAGTAATTAATAAACGAGAATGAGATTGGACTGAATGAGGAATGAATGAATTGATTTGTGAGACTTTATTCCTAGCGGTCAGTTTTTACTCACACAGTAGCTATCCAGAGCATTGTGTTAAACATGACTGAACTTAGATTATTCTTAGCATTAAACCTTGATCGTTCCGAATTCACTGACAAGAGTGGAGTTGTTTTCTCTGTTCTTTTTCTACTATTTGTCACAAATAAGATGAAATACTTCTGGTACTTTTCCCTACAACTCCAAATTCTCTTCTGCAACAACATATTCTGATTTTGATCTACTGTATAGCTAAGGTATAGATAAGTTAAACAAATGAGGCTTGCAACATTGGCCATGCACTCTCTGCAAATCATGGAGTATTTACCTCTGCGTGCTGCCAGCTGCAGGGCATCCTCAATGCGATGCAGCTCCTTCTGTTTGGCCTCTTGCAGGTAGCGTTCCTCTTTAGCTGCATCATACTTTATTGCTTCAAAACACATACATATAAAATAGTTAGCAATGCACTCACTACACAACACTGACAATCACAGGGCCTAAAAAGCCATTTTACCATTTGATTGAGCAGAAAGAGAAAGAAATAAAGTACAGAAAAGATACCCACAGCTTGCTTGCAGTTACAAAGATTATATTGGCCACTTGAGATTGCATGCCATCTGTCTCATTAATACAGTAACTACTAAAGCACTGATGAGTACAGCAGCTGCTGCCTTACACTCCCAGCACCTGACACCCCAGGAGTTGCTTATGGGAATGGGCTAATAAGCGAAGCTCGCTGTTTATTTAAAAGCCCCCCCCTTAAAAACTACCTAGATATATTCTAAATTTGGGCTGAGCTTATACAAATGAAGTGCATATGCACATGACTGCACTTTCAGACTTTAAGAGTTAGATATGGTATAACTTGTCCTCTTTGCAGAAAAGCAGCCCCAAAGCCTAATGTTTCCATCCCCATGCTTCACAGTGGGTATGGTGTTCTTGTGATGCAACTCCACATTCTTCCCCCTCCAAACATGCTGAATGACGTTTATACCAAAGAGTTCCATTTTGATCGCATCTGACCACATGACATTATCTCAATCCTCCTCTGGATCATCCAGATGGTCTCAGGCAAACTTTAGACAGGCCTGGAGCTGTGCTGGCTTAAGCAGGATTTTAATCCATGACGACGTAGTGCGTTACTAATAGTAACCTTAATTACTGTGGTCCCAGCTGTCTTCAGGTCATTGACCAGCTCCCCCTGTGTAGTTCTGGGCTGTTTCCTCACTGTTCTCAAGATTATTTGTACCCACAAAGTGAGATCTTGCATTGAAGCCCCAGGTCGAGGGAGACTGTTAGTGATCTTGCATTTATTCCATTTTCTAATAATTGCTCTAACAGTTGATCTCTTCTCACCAAGCTGCTTGCCTGTTGTAGACATGCATACACCACATGCTTTGAGCTTTCATTTGTCTCCTAAGATCCTCCATTGTTATCAATTAGCCTGCATAATTAGTCAAAGAAGTTTGCAAGTCATCAGCTGGCAGAACTGGGTCAAACACAAAACCTAGCACTTGAAAATGCAACTACCGTGTATTTGAAGGTGTATATACAAATCACTTTTACCAAAACTCAGTTTCATTTTTAGACATTCAAAGTTTTGATCAGCTGCCTACATTTTTCTAATTCTTATTCAATTATATCATGTACAAGTTTAAGGAAGAAAATTAACCATAGCTCTTAGGTGGTGTCATTGACTAGTTGAGCAAGTTTGGCCAGAAGACTGTCTCTGATGTAGTTTGGGGTTACCTGATGTTCTCCTGCTTGATATCTCACTTTATAGTTTGTTTGTTTTTTTGTTTTTTACAAATTTGGTATCTATGGATACTCTTTTGGGGATTATGAAAATAAAATGTGTGCATGCATGTGATATGAATAAAATCCAACTAGACGTGCTAAAATGACAAAACTATCTATTTACCAGTGAAGCTGTTGATGTCCTTAACCACTCCTAAAAGCTCAGGATAAGTATAATGGGTTGTTAAAAGACACTTGAGCCTATACCAATAGCTTTTTGTTTTTCCATTTCTTTCAAATATTTCCTTCAAAATCATGCACAAAATCTAATTTCTTAATACCAAATAATGCTACACATACTTTATGATTAGAACTACTATCCTAATAAACTAAAAACACTACATTTTAAATGACTTAAATATTTTACCCAGGTAAACAGACACAAAGATGAACCAAAGAGGAAACCTAAAATGTTTACTCAATTTGGCAGAATTTTTATAAAGTATTACTAACAGTCAATATATATATTATAGGAATATATATACAACAATACGGTTAATAAAAGTTACACATTTTCATTCAGAAAATCTTGGGGAGCAAAGCAGAACAGAGAGCCAACATGAAACAAACACACTTTGTAATCACTTTTCTATTGATTGGTCTTGGACCCCAGCCACCACCCAAAGGCATGCCACCTTGCACATATCTTACCATTATAAGCTGTAGTAAAAGATTTATAATCAGCTGCAACATGTAAAAAACATATATTGTTCAATATTTCAATCAATATATAAAGTTCTGTGCTTACTGGCTGATAATCTCAGTTAATCACATTACAGCATCGATATTCAACAAAGGCCATTCCATATCATGGAATAACCAGGACAGATAGCAATGTTGAAGCAGTTTTTGCAAATATTACACAGAATACAAAATTAAAGGCATATTTGATGGTACTGAATGATTTTTTTTATATCTCATGCTGCCTTTACACTACAGTGGATGAGGAGGAGACCATAGCTGCCCATTGAAGACTGTAGGCGGACACAAAGCATGGGAAGAACATAATTAAAAGAAAGTTGTTTTATATTCAACAGCCAATCAGAGTGTGTCCAGGTGCTTTTTGTTATGCATCCTATTACATGCTGAAACTACATGCTGAAATCATTTAAAAATATGGAGGTCTGAATACTTGGGACCATGTGATATATCCATGTTTTAATAAATCTGCAAAAATGTCAACAATTCTGAGTTCTATGGTCAAAATGGGGTGCTGAAACCTTAACTGAGACAAGTGAGGCCTGAAGTTCTTTGGATCTTGGGGTAATTTCCTCCTGGGAAGGTTCACCATTGTTCCATGTTTACGCCATAATAATGTTTTTATTTTTTATGTTTGTTCAATTTATGGCATATGCATCAATGTTTGCTGAAAATACAGTGTATTTCTTCCCATATCTTAGAGGGACTGTGTTTACATCTTTTCAATTACAAAATCACCAAAATCTGTTATTTTATCAAGGGGTGCTCAAACTTTTGCATAAGAATGTAGATATTGAATGTAGTTATGCCCTAAAGGCACTGGGTCAGTAATACACCCGTTCATACTGCACAAATGTTCAGAAATGGTTTGAGGAACATGACAAGCCTTTAATATATGACTTGGCCATCAGATATCAATCTGATTAATGTATTTCCCCAACGATTGACGTTCCCCAATTTGGCAACTTTATACCGATAGTGACAACATACTGTAGTTGAGTGTGAACAATTAAATTTAACAAATTTTAAACGGACCGATATCATGCCACAACACAAGAACTACGCTGCAGAATTTAAGCTCCATGTCGTTGCTTTTGCAAAGCAACATCTGCAATATCCAAAGCAGACACCAGTGATGAACGTGTGTCTGACATCAGCACCAGCAAAGCAGCACAGGTCACATTTGATGACGTTTACAGATCTGATTTTAAAGCATTTAAAGAAAGGTAAGCCTAATAATTGTTGGGATTTTTACATTTAATTTTACTGACAAAACATCGTAAATCATCTATCTTTGCTCTTCATTGCTTTTCGAACTGTTCGTCGCTGTTGTAAACAGTACATTTAAAATTCAACTAATCATTTTGGGGTGATGTCTTTTTGTGCACTGAATTATACTTTTAGCGAATGTGTTTTCATATTTTTAGGTAGGCCACCCCATTTAAGCATGCCACACCCAATACCAGGTTTGTAAAACTCATGTATAAGCTGTGGCCCATCGTTGGGGAAATATAGTAAGCATATGTAGGATGTGCTAGCCCAATCCAAAAAGGCCCCACAACACCTTCATCCTTCAATGAGTCAGATCTGTTTTGGTTTTACAAGGAGATCCCACAAAACATTTAGTAGATGTTATGGCTGATATGTGTACGTTTTTCAGTTTACAACATGACCCGTCACCTCTATATGAAAAAGCTAAATGTAAATATATTACAACACAACTGTTCAAGAATTCAACACCTAGAGTCGTAATTTCACAATTTTGTCATCTTATCTAGAACCAGTCTTGATAGCCAAATTAAAGAACATAATTGATGGGTTAGTTTATTTTAATTCAATTCACTCTTAATACTTTGCATTGCAAATGTCACCTAGTTCTTCAGGCAGCAAGGTGTAGTGATAGCACTTTGTCTTAGTGCTTGGCTAAACAGAAGTATAAAACTTTTCTCTCCATGTGCTCCATGTTTTGCAGTCTTTGTCAAGTGCACTGAGTAGCCCTTGCAGATTCCAATTTAAATTCCAGTTTAAACCAGTTTACTGCTGCCAGAACAACTCTGACCCAAGAGTACATTACAGAAAAGAAATACTTACTTGCTCCAGGAACTACAAGGAGGTATAGACCATCTAAAGTAGCCACCACAGCTTCTGTGTACAGATTCTTCCAGGGGATCTTTAGAGTTAGCCTCCCTAGAACAAATGCAGTTCTGTTTTATGGCACACAATACAAATTCGCATATAAGAATTTAATGTTTTTACATGTTAAAGTAAATCATCAATGCATCCAAAATCATACTGATGAATGCAAAAAATGCAGTTTCCTTTCATACCATAATGCACACGTGTCAAACTCAGGTCCTGGAGGACGATATCCAGCACAGTTTGGTAGTTTTCCTCCTCAAACACACTCACTAAACCTGCCAATTAACAGGTGATTTGAACCATGTGTGTCTGAGCAGGGAAATCATCAAACTGTGCAGGACACCGGCCTCCAGGACTGGAGTTCAACACCCCTGCCATAATGCATTTCTGAGTGAAACATTGGGGGGGAGGTGAGAGCTAGTTTAGATTCTTTGCTCATTGATGGTTGGGTGGTGGAATATTTTCTAAACCTGCTGGTTAAAAATCATAAAATAAAATAAAATAAATAAAATCAGAGGCAGTGTTTCAGAGGCAGACAAAAGTCATGAAAGTTTGAGTGAAGATTATGTGAAAACAAGCATCGTCTAAATTATATGATAAATCATGCTTAATATAAGGAACCATCATAACCAATGAACTAACAAAGTAAACATGGTCAGACATTATTTCAGGTTCATGTAATATTGGTGCCCTAAAAAACATGAAAACATAAACCACTCTAACACTTGTACAGTTGCTGCTTCACACGTTTGCAGACAAATACAAACTGCTAAAAGTTATTTTTCCTGATCTACATGTAACTTGCTAAGAACATGTTCTGCTATAAAGCAAATATATATTTCCATACGCTTTGATAACAGATGTGCAAAACTTGAAGCATAGTGTAATAAGAAAAAAAAACACCCATGGGAATTGTTTTTATTTCAACACATTTGAACAAGCTAACATTTCACCCACTTTAATACAGATATACCTACAGATTAACCTTAACAAATGAAGCAGAACACAGAGCAAAAAAAACCCAAAACAAAACTCCTCCAAGAACACTTTGTAGTAATATTCATCATTCAAACTAACAAAAACATGGCAGTCACATGCATACATGAAGTGTGCCCATACATTGCCAAGGAAATATTGCTTTGTCAATCATTTATTTAACAAAAAAAACATTAGATAATAAAATAGATTTAATATTGTTCTTTGGAGAAAGTAATGGTACACCCTTGGTCTCAGAAGCGAGTATTTTCTCCTTTAGCAGAAATTACTTCTTGTAGGCATTTAGCATTATGTCCATTTGTTTCCAAAATTGGATTGCTGACTTTTTCTGACCACTCAAACTTGCAAAATTCCTTCAGTTAAATTCAAGAAGGTGTTTATTTTTGCATTTGATATTATTCAATGCAATAAAAACAAGAATTTGTGATTCATTAATTCTCTTGAACTTCATAGAAACATTTTTCAGTATTTTCACTCATCAACTAAAATGTATTTTGTACTGCCATATTCATAATAAATTCCATGTTCTATTGGATGTGTGTGTGTGTGTGTGTGTGTGTGTGTGTGTGTGTGTGTGTGTGTGTGTGTGTGTAATTATTATATATATACACTACCAGTCAAAAGTTTTAGAACATGCCATTTTTCCAGTGTTTTCTGATATTATAAGCAATTCTGTTACAAATGAATAACCTTACATGTTAAAGTTACAAATAAGTCACCAATACACAATAAATAAATTAATAGATTAATTAATTAATATTTACAAAAATGTATATTTGATGGACATTTTCAGAAATGAAGGATCTGCTTGACTTACAGCTTTCCTAAAGCAAGGAAATAAATGAAACCCTAAAACTTAATGCAAATAATTCCTTGAGGTCCAATAGGTTTACAGCTTTACTGTTGCCCCATTCTGTCCAGTTCATCCCAAACCAGCTGGACGGAGCGAAAGTCTGTAGACTGAGCTGCTACTGAATCTACTGTCGTTCTTTTCTTCTAATGTTCTGCTCATTCTCTCACTGTGTGTCTTTGTTTCTGGCCTTTTCCTCCACATTGTGATCTCCATATACAGTACTACTTCCTGCTCTACAGTACTGTGCTAATACTACATCAGAGGTAAAGATCTGCCTTTCTTCACACAGAGGGGTTTGTAGATCATCAGTAGAAGTTGAGAATTGTTTCTATTAAACTTCAGGGCTTCATTAACTTCCATTGCTGCAGAAAAAGCTGGAAGTTCAGCAGGTTTTTAATGCTTGGGCAAAGCATGTTGTCTATGAAATCTGCATATTATTTCAATGTTTCGTGACCTAAACATTTTATTTATTTATTGTAAACACTTACCTTTGTACCATTTAAGGTTACTTACTGTAACAGAATTGCTTAAATTACCAGTTAACATTGGAAAATACAGTGTTCTAAAACTTTTGACCAGTGTATAGACACTGTTAATATGATCAAGTAACAGAATACATTGATATACAGGTACATCTAAAAATTTAAATATCGTGAAAAAGTTCAATATTTCTTGACATTCCTTTCAGAAAGTGAAATCTATTCATTACACATAGAGTAAAATATGTCATGCCTTTATTTCTTGGAATATCAATGATTATGGCTTTCAAATAATAAAACCCCAAATTCACGGTCTCAGAAAATTAGAATATTGTGAAAAAGTTCAATCTTGGAAAGTCATGATGTCACACCCCAATCAACTAATTAACTTAAAACACCTGCAAAGGTTTCCTGAGCCTTTAAATGGTCTCAGTCGTGGGGTCAGGAGGCTACACAATCATGGGGAAGATGCTGACTTGACAGATGTCAAGAAGACAGTCACTGACACCTTCCACAAGGAGGGTAAGCAACAAAAGGTCATTGCTAAAGAATCTGGTTATCCCAGCAACAGGGACAACCGTAGTCTTGAAAGGATTGACAAGCAAAATTCTGGAGAACTTAACAAGGAGTGGACTGAGGCTGGAGTCGGCACATCATGAGCCACTACTCACAGACAGCCAACAAACTCCCCTGACCTGAACCCCATAGATTCTCTATTGTCAAGAGGAAGATGAGAGACACCAGATCGAACAATTCAAACGATCTGAAGGCTGCTATCAGAGCAACCTGGGCCTCCATTGCACCTCAGCAGAGCCACAGGCTGATCGCCTCCATGCCACATTACATTGATGCAGTAATTCATGCAAAAGGAGGCCAAACCAAGTATTGAATGCATTGGAATGAACATACTCCAAGTGGAGGAAGGCCTCTTCGTGAAACTGCAAGCCTATGCATTGAGCACATAGACATGGTCTTACAGAAATAACCATTGATGTCCCTGGAAAAGACACTGCTTTAATGGCAAAATACACCTCTCTAAAATCCCAAAATTAATCTCCGCTTCAATGGGACCTTGACACCCATGCCATGGCCAATGATATCCTCCCCACATTCATTGACAGATGCTTGCTGAATCTTTTCACAACATTATGCATTCTAGATGATGAAAGACTTAAATTCTTTGTAACACTTTTTGAGTTCTTTTTAACACTGACAATGTTCTTATGAAGTGTGACACATAGTGGTGAGCTATAATCCATCTTTCCTTGCAGAGACTGAGCCTTTGGTGGAAGCTCATTTTACTCATTACCAGCTCAAGGAATATTTTGAAATGGTATTACTTTATTATTCCATAAACTTATTTACTAATTTCATTATTAGTGTTTAAGTAAACTTATTGTACAAAAGTATGAGAAAAACTGAATAAAATGATTTGTACTCATAATTTCATATAAAAATATAAATGTGGTTCACATCACCCACTTCTTTTTTATTTATATTACCTATAATTTATGCTATATCTAGTTATGAGGATAACTAGAAGTAGCTCTCCCATTTTCAAGACGCTATTCAGTGCTTCAAATATCAGCCAAAGATATTCATTGGAGAACAACCCCCTCAACAAGGTCTGTCATGATCACTTGATTAAAAATGATTACTCAACTAAAATGTATATTCTTTATGAATCAACTTAATGATTAGCTTGCAACATGAATTATAAACAGTGCATCTACAGGTCATTCTAAAGCCATGTTCCACTTAAGTCTCAATAGTGGGGCACAAAAACAGCTCTGGAATATGGGTCTAATCTCTCATCTACTATTTAGTAAACTAATCTCTGGCACTAAACCTAGTGAGTCAGCACAAAAAGTGAATAAAGGAAATTTTCTCTGAAAGAGATGAGCTGATAAATTTACTGCTGTGGGTTAAAAATCACACATAAGCACATAAAACTAGAGCAAACATGGCACCAGTTTTCTCAACATAATTTCCACAGTGTTCATAATTACGATTTTGCTTCAAGTATAAAAATAAACAAAAAGTGGTTCTTACCAACTTGCCCAGCTTTCACTTTAAATGGTACATCCAGTTCACTCTGAAAAGACAGTTTATGTAAAAACAGCTTTAATTTGTGTCTTATAGAAGATACCTACAATAATACAATTTATACAGCAGTCTTCCAAAGTGGTCTAGTAAACCAAGAATACTCAGTGAATGCAATACTGGGGGTTAAAATAAGGGCAGTCTTTATATTATGGTCCATACTGTTTAACTATTTCCTAGCTAACTAAAAGGGAAGTGTGAAAATCACTGATTCATCACCTACTGTATCAGATTTAACACCTATAAGGATTTAGCTGACAAACCAGCTTCTCGCTCATCAAAGTGTCACATTTCTGTCCACACTATCGCATAATAGTAGGAGTTGAATAGAATTTTTTCACTCATGCTGAATTGGGACAGCCGTGGCTTAATGTTTAGCCAAGAGAGTCTGCTCAAACCCTGAGATTGGCAGGGAAAATGTGGGTGGGGACAGTTGGTAAATAGCACCTCCCCCTCACACATCCACAGCTGAAGTGCCCGTGGGCAAGTCACTTAACCCTCTAGCTGCTCCCCAGACACAGGGGTGCTGATATGTATGTTCACGGGACTCATGAAAAGTTTTAGCACAGATGACAAACTCCCTTCTGACTGTTCACAGTGTGTGAGCGGCACATAATCTGACTTTCACTTTCATAAAGGTTTTTAAGATGCTTACCAAAGCATTCTCTTTTACTCTCAGGTTCTCCAGCACCACATTTCCTATAAGAATAAACATTTACATCCAATTAATATAGGCAAATAACATGATTGCAGTCAAGGAATTAAAAATAGCATCACTGTTTAAAGTTAGGTGTACACGTTTGGGCCGAGATCACCATCCGGTTTCAGACTGTTATTGCCTGTGCAAATCATAGTAGCTCCTCGCAGGGAACTGAAAGTAGTGACGGTAGTAATGCCTAGGCCTACTTGAGAATCAGGTTATGGCTACAGCCTGAGGAAAACCCTGCAATGACATTTCATAAAGCAGGCAAGTAGGGAGTGACACTTGCCTGATCCTAGCCAAGGCTAGAACAACTCAGATTAAGAAAGTCATTGCAAATATTTGCTTAAAGCCACAACGACTATGACGGCTGGTGTACACACTAACACAAAGCAAAAATGAAGGTAAATAGACACAACTTTGAACGACGACATGAAGCATTTATATATGTGGTTTAAAGAAACTATTTACTTACTCTTACCGTTTTTGTCTGCCATGAAGGAAAGTAGATACATGTAACTGGACCCATGGAGGTGGAATTATAATATAAAGCATGCATTATTCAGATGCCTGCAGTTTACATGGCGTTTAGCAGAAGCACAATGTGAAGTGAACAGGTGAGTGCAGTTGAGAAATGCACAGAAAAGGTTGGCAGGTTTGTTGTAGAAAATACAGGCAAAAATAATGACGGCATAAACCGCTTTTAATCAATTTAGCCAAATGATAATTTCCAATACCTTAAAAATTGCAGGTTTGATTTGATATTGGGGTCTGCAGTCCACATGAAATGTAATATGTATGAAATATGAAATATGTAATTACACACAATCTGCTGCATTTTCCATGATCTCATACATGCAAACTATTTATAATTATAACAATTATAAAAGCAACTTCACAGGAAAAAACACTGTACACAGGAAAGTGACGTTTGTGGAATCAATACATCACACCCCGCACTGTTTGTTCGATTCATCAATACAGATCGATTCATTGTTACACCCCTACTTTTCACTCACTTCAAGGTGCCGTTTCTACCACAAACTGGCTCTGTCCTTTACACACAATCCTACAGCAATAATGATTTTACTGCCAATGAAACACAAGCAGAGCATATGACTTACTTATCCACCCAAGCGCCAATGACGGTACTGTCATTTAATGAGTGACGTGGTATCAACCAATAACAATCTGTAAACTGAGGTCCATGACGTTTCATACTGTTAACAACTAACACAGAAGAGACACTATGAGAAATGACTGCAGTCTCAAACACTATTATTACACTAGCATTATTTAATCCATCGTCTGCGTTGTGGATCCTGTTAGTCAGCTATTCTCCCCGAACACTCACCTCCCCAAATGCCAATCTTCAGCTGCGACTTGTCGAGGTTTTCCACATAGTCTCCGATAAACCTGTTTAGGAGATCACTGACCAGAGACTCGAAGACCATGCTGAGGCAGCATACGGCTGCCCTGTCACAGGGCTTGCGCTAGAAATGCCAAAATACTCCCGTGATATGCGGGGCACTTCCCTCCCCGTGACAGACGAGGTAACTGCTATCGAGCCGATCGGCGGTCCATTAAGAAGACTGACTGACTGCTTCTGGCGTTGTCGCGAGCAGACCAACAAATCGAGCCAAGAGCGAGAATTGACTGCCGTTTGTTTTAGGTTTTATTGCAGTAAGAAGAGCATTACTTGGGGCATGGGGAAGTTAATCATTTTGAGAAAATGAGGTAGTATGTTCCGCTGTTGTGACCAAAGATTACATGAATAACCATTTGAGTTTTTGTAAGGAAGCCATAACTGTAACTTTTGTATATTATATCATGCTCTTTGTTCAACAGAGTATTTTAATGCTATATATTATATCTCAGTGGCAACGGCTCTAAGATGCTGCTTCCTCTAATATGTCAGAAAATAAATGCTAAAATATGCACTGTCATATTTATATTACTTTTAGAAACATGTTCAACTTCATGATGCGCTTGTTCATATTCAGCTATTTATCATAGATTGACTGACATGATTTACTTATTGTAGATTTCTATGGCAGCAAAGTGCATTAATGCATAACGAAGCGCAGCTTCACTGGATTCTAAGAAGCAGCACAGAACAGCTGTTTTACTGCAGAAAAGCTGAACAGTTATTGAATAAATGCAGCAAATCATCACTTCCAGGGATTTTCCTCCAGTATTTTTAATAACCTACTGCATCTTGCCATCCCTTCAGACCAAATTTCCTAAGCCTTTGTTGCTCACACATCCCCTAAACATCAGCGATCCATCACCATGTTTCACAGTAGAAATGGTGTACCTTTCATCATAGGCCTTGTTGACTCTTAGCTTGCGGGGGGCAGTATTAATTTGCATAAATAATAGCGGTGCTATTATTAAAAACTCACATTTTAAATCCATTCTGAATATAATATGTTAATGAATTAATTCTGTAATGTTAAAGGTAACTAATGACCAACAAAATAGCAGTTTAATACAGATATTAACTTTACATATATTTCATACATCAATATATAAATCACATAGGGGGAGAACTGAAAGGAGTAACCAAGTGTTATAGTATACATAACCAGTAATATAATAAAATATAAAAATATAAATAAAAATAATAAAATACTAAATAAAGACAGTAACATCTTTCTCAATTTGAAACTTAATTTTAACTATTTGGTGCTAACAAAAGTTGATGGACACAGACCAGCTGGGAAATGCAAATGCAAATCTGTTGCTCCATTCTGTCCAGTTCATCCCAAACCAGCTGGATGGAGCTAAAGTCTGTAACTGAGCTGCTACTGAATCTACTGTCGTTCTTTTCTTCTAATGTTCTGCTTATTCTCTCACTGTGGGTCTTTGTTTCTGGCCTTTTCCTCCACATTGTGATCTCCATACACAGTAGTACTTCCTGCTCTACTGTACTGTGCTAATACTGCATCAGAGGGTGGAGGAACAATATGTTCCAGCTCCACCTTTCTTCACACAGAGGGGTTTGTGGGTCATCAGCAAAAGTTGGGAGCAGCACATATGAGAATTGTTACATTAAACTTCAGGGCTTCATTGACTTCCATTTCTGCAGGAAAAGCTGGAAGTTCACCAGGTTCTTGATGCTTTGGGGAAAGCATGTTGTCTTTGAAATCTGCACATTATTTCAGTGTTTGGTGACATAAACATATTATTAATGATGGATTTCTTAATTGTAAACACTTACCTATTTACCATTTAAATTACCAGTAAACACTGGAAAATACAGTGTTCTAAAACTTTTGACGGGTAGTGTACATATTATGTTATATTTTTAAAGCTTTAGCTTGTATATGGTTATATTGTATATAGTTGTAGCCCCCAACCTAGAATGTTTCCTTTTCTTTTTGTAGTTATCCAGTGCTGACCAGAAAAGGATGGGTTCATTTCTGAGCCTTGGTTCCTCCCCAGCTTTCTTAGGGAATTTTCCCTTACATTTGTTGCCCTTGGCTTTACTCCTTAGAGATTCAGACCCACATTTTGTAAAGCGTCTTTGGGACAACATCAGTTGTAAAAAGCACTATAAAAATAAAATTTACTTGACTTGATTATGCTACACTGATCATTTAAGTTAAGTTAAGTTATTCATTGCACATTCCCAGACATGGAATATTTGTAAATGTGTGAAAAAGCATGACTACAATCCTAAATTAATCTTCACTCACTAGACATTAATCATTTGAAACTGTGCCTACTTGTTCACCATGACTGCTATGAAACTAGCAGATCATTGAAACTTGCCTCTCTGCTTATCTGATCTGCTGATTTACTGATTAATTTGTTCTTAAAATGCATCACCCTCTTGGAATAATTCAAGTTTAGCAGTCAATTCTGGACTGCAGACAAAAGGGTGTAGCATTTTTCAACTGTTTGGGTATCCTACTGGTTTTTGTGTTCATGGTCCATGTTGGTGCACATCTGTAAGAATCAATTGTATATATAGATGCATTAAATTTAAATACATTATATTGCATTATATCTCTTGAGATATAAATGATGATGAAAAAAATTGGTGTGTTTCCTTAGAACATTCTTTACACAAAGAGCTTGTGTTTCCCTTTTAGAAGAAGCACAATTTTGCTGAATTATGGTGATATAATCTGTGTGAATGCCCCTTCTGTGTCATGCAAAGGATTTCACATTCACAAGTTTCTCCCACCCCAGGTGCTTTTTCTTTACACATGATTATGAGTCATTCTTGGGAGTGGAGTAAGTTGGTTTATATGTGAAACAAAGCAAGCACTTCCATTTGGCACTAATTCTTAGGACTTCAGTTATTTTACAGATATTGTTTAGTAGGACTGATCAGTTTTTCTGCTGTTTCTGTTGTTGTTTTTATTAAGAAATGAATTTGCCAGTAGCTGAATGTATGAATTGAAATTTCAGTACTTATCTATTATTTATTCAACTCTTGGATCCAGATGTTGTGACAGTTCGTCTTGTGTTGTTGGGTACTTTTATTTTGAAGTGTATTGCCCTGGTGTGTCACATGTGTCATGTG
>JBBIGC010047959.1:0-11520 GCA_037576955.1 Lepidarchus adonis | reverse complement strand
CACCCTCAACCTCAGTAACCTTCATGACGCTCATTATCAACTGTAATAATTATATCCAAGAAACCTAATGTGAATATCTGTCGTATACTTTATAAAAATACATATCGACCAATAGCAGAACAGCATCCAGTCCAGTTATAACTGTCAGGCTATATAACTACACACTGCAGATTCAAACTGAATTAAAATTCCACAGTTGTTACTGCCTGACAGTAAGAAAAAAACCTTTGCTGATTTGTACTGGATTAAAACCACTCCATAATTATTGTAATACTTGTATTGTAACCACTACACATTCTGCAGATTCATACTGGATTACAACCATTCCACAGATATTGCTGGCAGAATGTAAATACTATACATAGCAGATTCATTCTGAATTACGACCACTCAATCATTACTGTCAGATTGTAAAAAAGACACAGTGCTGATTTATGCTGGATTTAAAATCCTCCACAGTTATTACTGCTTGATGGTAAAAAACACATATTGGATTTGATCATTGTTACTGTCATTCTGCAAACACTATACACTGCAGATTCAAACAATTAAAACAATTCAATTATTACTGCCAGATTGTAAAAAACTACACACTGCTGATTCATACTGGATTGAAATCTCTCCACAGTCATTACTGCCAAACTCTAAAAGCTTCAAACCCTGCAGATAATACCAGATTAAAATATCTCCAGTTATTAGTGCAACACTAAAAACTCCACACACTGTGGATTCAAGTCAAGTCAAGTCAAGTCAAATTTTTTATAGAGCGCTTTTTACAACTGACGTTGTCACAAAGCAGCTTTACAATCCGGGTCCGAGCCCCAAATGAGCAAGCTAAGCGACAGTGGCAAGAAAAACTCCCTAAATAGTAAGAAACCTTGAGAGGAACCAAGGCTCAGAAGGGATTAAAATCTCTCCACAATCATTACTGCCAAGTTCTAAAAGCTCCACACACAGCAAATTCACACTGGACTAAAATTACTCCAGTTATTATTATTGGACTATAGAAACTACATATGCTGGTAATTCACACTTGATTAAAATAACTCTAGTTTTACTAGTCTAACCATCAGAGTTTTAAACAGATAATACCAAATCAAAACATCCCTAATTATTAGTTTCACACTAAAAACTACCCACACTGTGGATTCATACTGGATTAAAACCACTCTTCAAATATTATTGTCTGGCTCTTTAAACCACCCACACTGCTGATTTATACTGGATTAAAATCTCTCCAAAATGATTACTGTCAGACTGTAAAAACTACACAGCTCAGATTCATACTGGATTAAAATCACTTACATTCACTGCCAGTAACATAAGAAAGTACAGTCTTATGCAAAAGTTTGTGCACCCCTTAATAAATAACATATTTTGGTCCATTTTTATTTGAAGAGATATAAACACAGTCTCTCTAGAAAATTGAAAAAAGGTGCAATATTTTCAGCAAACATTGATGCATAGTTACCTTTAATGTCATAAATTGAACAAAAATTTAAAATAAAAACAGTTTGGGCACCCTACATAATCAGTACTTAGTAACACCTCTGGCAGATTTCACAGCTTGCAAACGCTTTCTAGAGCTAAAAGTCTTTCAGTTCTTGTACTTAGGATTTTCTCTTTTTCTTCCTGCAAAAGTTTCTAGTTCTGTAATATTATTAGGTCCTCTTGCATGCACAGCTCTTTCAAGATCTACCCACAAATTTTCAATGATGTTTAAATCAGGGAGGTCGTCCATGGTGGATTTTGTGGTTTGTTTAGAATCATTGTCCTGTTGTAGAAGATCATACTATTTTCAGCTTCAGCTGCAGAAGGTATGATATTTTAGAATTTTCCAGTATTTAGTGGAATCCATTCTTCTTTCCACCCATGCAATGTTTCCTGTGCCACTGGCTGCTTTGCAACCCCAAAGCATGATAGATCCACCCCCATGCTTAATGGTTGGCAAGGTGTTCTTTTCATGATATGTTGCCTCTTTTTTCTCCAAACATGTCTTTGCTGATTGTGGCTAAATATTCTATTTTAACTTTATCATTCCACAGCACTTGTTTCCAAAACACATAAGGCTTTTGTAGATGTCGTGTTGCATACTTATGACAATGGATTTTATGATGGGTACGCAGGTAAGGTTTCTTTTGACTCTTCCATGAAGGTCTTGTGCACCACCACTCCTGAGTCTGCTAAATCTTTTTTTTCTCAGTTTTCTTCAGTCAAATGGGGATTGATTTCATTTTTGACCAGCATATGAGCAGTTCTCCCAGAGTGTTGACTTGATCTTGCTGAAAATATCGTATATTTTTTCCATGTACTAGAGATACTGTGTTAACATTTATTTAATTGCAAAATCACCAAAATATGTTATTTATCAAGGGGTGCCCAAACTTTTGCGTAAGACTGTATTATGCAGGTTTATCTATTCCTTTAAGCGCTGACTACAGCAGCACTGTTCACACACTCATCTGCCTCCTTTTTGGCTATATTCACTAATGGGCACGTCGTGGCCAAAACATCTCTGGGAGAACATCCTCTTTAACGACTTCTTCAGAACTGGTGCAAGATCAAAACGGGATTTTTTTTACTAAACTGCATAGTCACCTAACCTTTGCATGAGGTAGTAAGATTGTGTGCCCTCGTGTGTTTTGGAGGAGTGGCTTTGGAGAGAGGTTAGAATGTGTTTGTGTATTTCAGGGTGGTGTGATTGGGGGGTGGGTTCCCTACCTTTCAGTATGTGCCCATCTGTTCCCTGCTATAATCTCTCTCACTCTCTCTTTCTTTGAGCATTACTCAGAGGTACAAGGAGTCCTTACACACACATACACACACACACACACACACACTCAAAATGGGTCAGAACAGCGTCTTCCTCTACAGTCAGTCCTTTTCTTCAAACACGTTGAACAATTCCATTAAACATTGATGCAAATACGAAGCTACGTTCACCAGGATTGTCCAATATTGCCACTATTGTTTGATCTTTGTGACCTTTAATTGTGTCTGGGAATGACGTGGCTCACACAAAAATTCCCAGAGGAATAAAAAGGTCCCCAGTCTTAAGGAGACGTTAGCTTTCTGCTAGAAACAATGTGTTCTTTAACACATCATGAGGGATCGCCTCACTTGTGATGCGTGACTGCTGAGTCTGCAATCTGGTGTGAGATGTGTGTGTGTGTGTGTGTGTGTCCACAGGGCTATGTGCTCAGCAGGATGCTGTCTCTTTAATAGCTTGCTAGCCAATCAGGAGGTAGAGATGGGGTTGCCCTTGGAAATGACCTTGCAGGGCTACGAGTCATGGAGGGTGAGAAAGGAAAGAGACAGAAAGATGAATAGAAAGAGTGTGAAAGTGTCATTTTTTCGAGCCTCACACTTAAGTCTTGTGGGGACATGGAAGGTGGAGATATGACAGGAAAGGGAAGGAAAGGTGGGAAAAAAGCTGCTATGAATGAGGCAATGCGACATTTAGGGCATTAAGAGGATGAAGAAGTGTCCCTGACACATACACACACACACACATCATTCCACACAGATTAAACTGACCACATGCTTGCGGTTCACATTGCATAAGGAATTCTCAGAATGGGATAAGAATAGAGGAGGATTAAGGAGAGGAGGACAGTAATGAAAGGAAAAAAAAAACAAGGGTAAAGAGAGACACGGGGGAGGATTTGGGCTGAGGGTTTAAGACAAGCTATCAAGGCCAGATTATGTGGAACTCATTGAGTTTTGGCCAAATGGCAGGCGGATCAGTGTCTCTTTATATAATGCCTGCATCACATTAACAAGCTGCCTGGACAGACAGGCCACCCTCATCGTGACTCTGTCTGCAATCTGTGTTAGCTTACTACTCATGTCGCAATCCAGACTGATATCATCAGAAAGACGGGGAGGTTTCGTTGTACTACCAACTTAGGAAAGACTGGAAAAGGTCACAGGCCTTTGAAGTCAATGTGTTGTTATTTTGTAGTTTGCTGTAGTTTCCCATGGTTGGAACTCTACGTCTAAGCTAATATTCTCTACAGGAAAAATGAACAGTGTAAATGTAGGGCAGGGGCAGTGGGCAGGTGTGGATGCTGAAAAAAAAGAATCGTCTAGAGGGATGCTAAATAAAATTACAAATTTTGGTGGGAACGAGACAAAACCAAGCCAAGGTTTTGATGAACAGGGACGCTAGGCTTGCCAAAAGAGGGCATTATGGCAAAAAGGTCAAATTCCTGGTCATTCTTTATGGTAAATAACAATATTTTGTGCTCTAAACTTTTGCTAATATTTTAGGTTTTTTTTTGTAAAAGTGGAAGTTCTTTGCTCTGTTCTGATCCTCACTACTGGTTTTAATATTACAGTAGTGATGTGCCATCAGTAACCATATTTTTCAAGCTTAATGATAGATTTGTATAACTTGAATGTAATGTAAGCTGCACATCATGTTCATTGTACTTTGACTGAAAATGTGATAAGTAGATATAATTTTTATTTGTTTTCATTTGATTATTGATAATCTTACAATTACATAGGCAAATAAGGTGTTATTTACTTAAGTATGTGTACATTTGAATTTTTTTAAATCACCCTTAGATGATTACAATGGGAAAAAATAACATTTATTTAATAGAAAGGATTTTATTGCAAAAAAGAAACCTTTTGTTTTATTTATAAATGTAGAATAATAGTTATTTAAAAAAAATATTTTTTATACAAAATGTAACATAAATCCAGCTAATAGTAATAGGTTAGGAAAACCTGTAAAATGCTTCAGAATGTGTTTAAGAATAAAGAAGTGGAATTTGATAAATGTAGCTTTTCTAGAAGCTGAGATTTTGGTTCTAAATATGGAGAAATTGGCTTTACACTGTGAGTTAATGATGCATCTAGACTACAAAAGAAGGAAAAATGTCTAACTGGACAGATGACAGAGCTTCCATCTGACACTGACATCTATAAGCAAATGTCGGAAATGTCAGAAACAGCAAGACACTCAGCTGTGCACTCTTTGGGTATTACTCAGGCCACACCCCTCGCCTAACCACTCAGACGTGATGAGTGAGAATGTGTCCCACATGTAAACTCCACTTGTGTGCTACGTGTGAACGGGCAAATCTGTACACTGTCTAGACTTGATTCTCAGTTCAAGTATGAAAACTGTTATACTCTTTCCACTCCCGCGTCATTCTGCTGGAGTTTCACTCTTGTCTCTTTGATACATTCCACCTGTCAAGGCCACAGTAACGTCAACAACACTCCACATCGGTATTTCTGGAACACGCTCAGTGATTCCATTGGTCATGAGATCTATAACATCTTACAAAGGTATAAAGGACCCGTCTCGTTGGCTCACTTGTCAGTGAGATGTTCATGTGATAGCTCTCTCTCTGTGCTATGCTCTTGTTGCTAACATCGTCTTGGACTACATTTTTTTTTCTGATTCCCGACTTGATTGGTTGGCTTCTTGCCCATTGGGGAAAAGCATTAGACCATTGTGGTTTAATGGCATGGAGAGGCAGGCAGCACAGTGATACACCTCACCAAACACACGGGAACATCTCAGTTACTAGCTACTAAATGATTCAATGTAAAACCTTTCCAGGACGCCATATTCAAATGCCCCAATCAGTAAACAGATACCAGGAGAGTTTAGGTATATGTGGATGACCACACCCATGATGACCAGGACTGTGTGTGTGTGTGTGTGTGTGTGTGTGTGTGTGTGTGTGAGAATAAGGCCATAGCTGAGGAGATGGAGTATACCAGAGTTAGAGCTATCTCCCTGGTGTGCACCCTATGCTTTTATTAGCACGGCTAGTGCTAACTGAAACAGCTGTATAGGCGACCCCATTACACACACACACTCGCATGCATGCTCATGCAGATAAAGCTGCATTGTCAACCCCATTCTTTCATTAGGTATGATAAAGGTCAGGTCTAGGCAATAAAGAGATGAATGTGCTCTCTCTCTAACACACACGCACACACACAAATAGTGATGCAGTGGCCTTTTTCACCAGCCGGCTGAGGAATAGCTTTGGACAATTTGCAACTACATCATTTTTCAGACTTTCTCTCTCTCACTCTCTCTCTCATCACAGGTGTTGTTATACATACACCTCCTTTTGCTAGGTCATATACACTCACCATCCACTTTATGAACCCTATAGGTCCACTATAAAGTTATGTAAAATTAACACAAAATGTACCCATTATGTACAGTTTTAGAGAAATCTTCAGTTTTGTCATGATTTTTTCTAATATTTGTATCCAAACATTTTGCTCCCGTAAGTGACTTATGAACAATGCAGCCTGGGTATGTGTAGGCATGGAATCAAGCCAGGTTGGAAGCTGTTCTGTGGAAGAGTCACACTAGTCTCAACGGAACTGGGCACTCCAAATAATAGTTAGTTCCTGGACAGAAAAATGTGCCACGTGAATTGCTTGTCAACGCAACAAAGGCATTGTTGCCCACTCTTCACATAAAATTGGAACGCATGAAGAATTTTGTGAAAGCAATGAACAAGGAAGGAGAAAGTTTTCGTTATTTAAGACAGATGTTCGCATTAATAACCTTTTTTGGCCCTACACATCAGACATGTTATGAGTGACGAGCAGTTTGAAGATTTGTTAGTTGGGCTGGAAAAAATTGCCTGCAAAGATTTTAAAAATGTGGACTATTTTCTGGGCAATTACAGAGCCCCAAAATACATTCAGCAGGTAGACAAACTTCTCAAAGCTACAAGACAATGAAGTGCAACATGTCACTCAAGATTCATATCCTCCATTCACACTTCCCCACAAATCTTAGTTATGTCAGTGAAGAACACTGTGAAAGGTTTCACTAGGACATTGCTACGATACAGAAAAAATACCAGGACAGCTGAAATCCATCAATGATTGTAGACTACTGTTGAACACTGCAACGTGATGCACTAGACATGGAATACAAAAGAAAACCAGGAACAAAACACTTTTTAGTTCTGTTGAATTTAATAGCTTATGCAAAATATAAATGCAACTAAATATGTTATTGTCAGTAAATATATAAATGTCTATTTCTCAGAGTTCCTACATGATGCTGTAAAACTAAATCTATATTTGTGGTAGGTATCTGTCACAATCAGCAAAAACTTTTCAGAAAGAAAACATCCCAAATCATACTGTTAAGATACGGTTTGTGAAATAATTAAGTTTTTCATGAACAACCAAACATTTCACTTTCTTTTCATCATTGCCTACAGATATAGGGGTGATATACTTGATTGAAGACTACCAATCTTTTATTCAACTAAAATATCTAGAGATGTAATATTCTTCTATGGAGTAAGAAAGTACAGTCTAACCCTGTTCACCAAACCTGCCTCTCGCCATAAAAGGCTGCAGGACCGATTTCCTTGCATATTATTTACCCCAATACAATAGCTCGCCAATCCCGCTTCTTGCCAAATTTAGGGCCCAGACCAGGGAGCTAACTAGGTTTGACTGTACCTCACTGCCCACAGAAGCTGTGTTTTGCACAATTGTCAGGCTCTTCTTATGCAAAATTCCTTCAGCTGAGTTCAAGATATTTAGGGGTTTCTGCCCTTTTCTAATCAGACATGACATTCCAAAATAGCCTCCTTTCTTCTTTTAAGCCATTCCCTGGGTACATTTGCTAGTGTGTTTAGGATAATTATGCTGTTGGAAGAGCCACCTCTGGTTCAGCTTCAATGTTTGGACAGATAACCTCACATTATATTCAAGCATTTTTTGATATGAGGCATAATTCATAACTGAATTAATGACTAAAAGCTTCCCATTCCCTGAGGCAGCAAGCAACCTAAATGATGACGTTTCCACCACCATGCTTCATAGTTGGTATGAAGTTGTTCATATTAAAAGCTGTCTTTGTCCATAAAACACAAATGTACTTACTGTGTTCAAACAAATCTATATAACTTCAAAAAACCTGGTGTTTGACTTTTACGATAGCTTACAGTTTTATAATACCTGCAATCTAAGCTTTATTGAAGCAGGTTGAAATTTGTATAGTCTTTTCCTGATTGTTAACACATGCACTCTCACAACAAAGAGCTACCTGCAGATTTGGAAACTTCTTTTTGCATTAAAGGGTCTGTGGTTGGACTGAAATAGCTGAGGGAACTAGTTTTGGACAAATTGTCATTGAATCTTCAAAACTTGTACATGATTTTCCTTACACTGGAATGATAGCTTTAGAGGCTTATTAAGATTTTAGCAAGATGACACCACATACTTCATTAGCAAATAGATTGCCAGGCTCTCGATATAATTTTTAAATATGTTTTAAATTTTTAAATAGGTATTGAAATTGGAACACTTGCAAGGTTAAATATAAGAGTATCATGAGAGTCATCTTTTATTGTTTTGCTAAATTCTGAAAATTATACAAAATGTCAGTTTTATGTCATTTGTTGGTGTATAATTACCTTTATCTGTAGGCGCTGTATTGCAGAGGGTGAAAGATTTACTTCTTCAAATATGTAAAACAACAATTTCTATTTTTGCCTGTCACGCTGTAATTTGTGTGGTGGGCCATACCCAGCGCAGCAGTGGCACTTGCATGGTAGCGACATGTTAATGTGTGTCTCGCTAAGACTATCAGGCATTGTGGTGTTGCTGCTACATGTCAGTGACACTGCTAGGTGGAGAGTGGAGCGTCACCCAAAAATATCCAGCCTGAAGCAACACTGTTGTTCAGAATCTGACCTTTGAACAAGGCCAAGAGGATGGCTAGTGTACAACATTCTCTCCTAGGGGAGTAAATCTCTGACCTGACGTTGATTCAATTTAATTATTATTCGTTAAGAAACAATTCCATGCACCTCACATTCTAACATGATTCATTTAAATAATTCAGTTTTATTTTATTTTTTTAATTGTACAGTATACATGAACTGTTTACAGGTGGAATATTGAAAATAAACGCAATACGGCAAGCATTTTTACATGCATTTTAATTTGTTTTGCAAAAAATACTTTTCAATAAATCTATTGAATCTAACATCTCAGAATCCATGTAAAACAAATAATTTCAGATGCATTTACACCTGTAATGCAGAGACTGAGTATGCATGGGTTAGTGGAGATAAAAGCAGAGGCTGAACTAACAGAGCCTATTGTCATAATTTTGCACACAAAACCTTTTATGTATTTCTTCCAATGTCTTCAATTCAGGAAATTAACAGTAATTCAGTTGACCCAATACTTTTGCACACAATGCATACACA
The DNA here is from genome assembly GCA_037576955.1 of Lepidarchus adonis. Classification (NCBI taxonomy): domain Eukaryota; kingdom Metazoa; phylum Chordata; class Actinopteri; order Characiformes; family Lepidarchidae; genus Lepidarchus; species Lepidarchus adonis. The sequence goes on along the minus strand of JBBIGC010047959.1, from coordinate 2,290 downwards.
TCACACAGTTGTACATAAACATATACTGATCAGCCATGACATTATTACCACCTGCCTAATATTGTGTCTGCCCCCTCATCAGAATCAGAATCAGAATCAGGAAAAAAAACTTCCTGGAGGAAATTGCTTATGTAGTGACTACACATGGAGACATTACATACATGGACTAAACACTGAGTAAGATAAAAGAACACACTGAATAAGATAAAAATGGCAGAGTATAAACAGGGTAAGATGGTAAGTGTGAGTGAAAGGATACTGATTTAGAAACTGTCATTTGTAAGGAGTACAGTAAGGTAATATAATATAATATAATAATCATAATATATAATATAAACAGAATAAATAATAAGGCATTAGCAGCGTACATATTACACATTATGTCCAGGCTGGTAGTGAGAAATCAGTTATTGCACATTGAGTTATTGTGGATGAGTGACAGCGGGTGGAGTTAAAGAGTGTGATGCTGATTCAGTCTGATTCAGCCTATTGCTAAAGATGCTTCTCTGCCCCAACACAACACTGTGCAGTGGGTGATCAGCTTCCTCAGTAATAGACTGTAGATTACTCAGATCCTCTGATCTACCACAGTCTCCAGATTGTCCAGTTCTGCTCCTACAACTGAGCCGGCCTTCCTGATCAGTTTGTTCAGCCTATCGGCTACTTTCAAACTGAGATTGGTAGAAAATCTGTTGCTCATGCTGCTGAAACTGCTTTGACTCCTGTAAATTGCAAAGTGTTACCTCCATAGATCAGACCATTTTATTGGGAATTTCCAGAGATGTTCAATCTGATTGAGATCTGGTGACTATGGAGGCCAAGTCAGCACCTTGAACTTTTGTTATGTTCCTCAAACTGTTCCTGAATGATGCTTCCCATGAAGTGGGCAACATTATCCTGCTGAAAGAGGCTGCTGCCATTAGGAAACTCTCGTCATGAAGGGGTATACTTGGTCTGCAGCAATGTTTAGGTGCTACTTGTCAACAGGATCCAGCAGAGCATTGCAGAGCATCACACTGCCTCCATCGCCTTACCTTTAACCACACCCAGACATCAACGTGATCCACTAAACCAGGCTGTGGTTCCATTGCTCCACAGTCCAGTTTTGATGGTCATATGCTCATTGTAGGTGTGTATGATGATGGACAGAGGACAACATAAGCACTTTGACTGGTATACATGTATGCAGCCACTTAAGCAGGAAGCTGCGGTGCACTCCCCATGTACATCAGTGAACCTTGGGTGTCTATGACCTGCACTACTTGTAGATACAAACCACTGCTTACTGGGAACACTCCCACAAGACCTGATGTGTTGGAGATGCTCTGGGATCATTATCTAGTCATCACAGTTTGGCCCTAATGACCCATTTTTCCTACTTTCAACACATTGATTTCAAGAACTGACTGTTCACTTGTTACTGACATCACCCGCCAGTAGCTTTTTTATTTTGGTTGACAACACACACACACACACACACACACACTCATATATGGTACTCAAATATGGTACTTGTGTCGTGCCTTATCAAAGTGAAGAAGCACTTAAAGAACTTAATATTGAAGTACTTATGACAAAGAAGAATGTCCTGGACTCTTGTAGTACTTACATATATGAATAGACCATGTTGTTTATGCTGTAGCACTTATCTATTTAGATTTACTCATAAGCACTTAATGATAACATAGAATGTGTTTCTCTTTCAATTAGTTAATGTTAGTAAACTTATCATCTGCATCTGCACGGTTTTCTATGACTAAGAAGAAAGTGTTGAACTCCCTGTAACTCTCACATCAGTGTTGTCATGTCTGAATTTATGCTCGGTTGTTCCTTTACCTGGAAGTAACTTTGGACAAAAGTGTCAGCAAAATGAGTAAATGTAATGTAAACGTCATATACAGTGGGGCAAAAAAGTATTTAGTCAGCGACCAATTGTGCAAGTTCTCCCACTTAGAGATGAGAGAGGCCTGTAATTTTCATTATAGCTTTGCCTCAACTATGACAGACAAAATGAGAAAAAAAATCCAGAAAATCACATTGTGCAAATTTTGCAAATAAATTCTTAAAAAAATAAGACAATTATATACACATTTACATAAGTGTACATACATTCACATACACAAACAAGAAAGGCACCGTGATGAATGAGTTGCTATTTATAGCACTGTGACGTCTCTGTTCCTCCTCCACATCTGCCAGGCATACTATTTATGTTTCTCTCTCTCTCTCTCTCTCTCTCTCTCACACACACACACACACACACACACACACACACACACACACACACACA
>JBBIGC010047942.1:0-11521 GCA_037576955.1 Lepidarchus adonis | reverse complement strand
CCAGTGTGCTCTCTCTTTCTCTTTCTCTCTCTCTCTCTCTCTCTCTCTCTCTCTCTCTCTCTCTCTCTCTCTCTCTCCCCCCCACATTATTAGTACTCTGCTTTCTATCCCTTCTTTCTTAGAGCCCTCTCAATCTGACTCTCTTTTCCCTGGCTCTCGCCATGGACTTTACACTTTCCTCTTAGGATCTCATCATGTGAAAAGCCAGGCCTGAAGAGAAAGAAAGAAAGAGAGAGAGACAAGAGAGAGAGAAAGAAGGCTTGCATCTGCTCCCTCTGTCTAAGGCACTGCCCAGGCAGCTAAGAGGAGGAGGAGAAATGAAAACTCCAATGGCTGCGTGATGCATGCACGAATGGGGTGTGTGTGGAACATAAAGAGAGAACAGACAAAGGTTACAGGAGGTTTAATGTGGAGCGTGTTGGCTGTCTGCCACAGCATCGCTTTTGAAATCTCCCTGGAAAGAGCAGCAGCCTCCCAGGCGACACATGGCCACAGCAATAAGACTCCAACAAATACTCAGTAAGGCACAAAAGCCTCTTCCCCTTAGGACATTCTGTCCCCCCCCCCCACAGCCCCTCGTTCTTCCCCTTTCCTTAGGTCATCCCAATATTCCGGCCTGGCCAAAAGAGCATGCCACATAATTCACAAATCACATTTCTGCAGCTTTGGAATAATGATCTCCTCATCTTCAACTAAAGATGAGCTTTCGGCTAAAGCCCCTGCTTTATAGCTTTATACCCAGTCAATATATTCCCATTGCTGGTCCAAGCTTGCTCATTAAGCCAGTAACTTATCAGGCCTGGCCCTAGTAGAGTTCGGGCCAGACTTTCAATCACAAGCCTTTTGGAATTAGGGGAGGCCCAGGACGGTTTATTCTTTATTCGTGTGTCAATGCAAAGATGAGAAATATCAATGGCAGTGTCTTGCCACGTGTCAAACATGAGGATGTTTATCTAGTGTTCTATTAACTGCTGTTTGCCTGCTTGAAAGGTTCTGAAGTGTCTTTGCCTATATATAAGAAAGAAGCCACACCTTAGCTTTGCGGTAGAGTCCATGTTTGGCCATCCAGGAGCTTTTGGCACAAGGAAAAGGGAGGAAAAGTGGAGACCTAAGTTTGGGAGAAGGGACTGGACGGGCACTTAAAGGCAGGAAAAGGATGATGTGCTGTTTTGGAAGAGGTCAATACTGCTTCTTCCTGCCATCTTGAGAGCTCTTCCTAGAGCTTCCTGTAACACGTAACGCTCGAAGAGGGGGTAAAAAATCAACCTTGCTGACACCTCTTACTGTTTTGTCAAACCTTGCTCACTTCAAAAACAGCACGGGAGCCACAGTCAAAACATTGTGTTCGGCCGAGTTACCAAATTGTACGGCATCTGCTGTTCTAATTTCCTAATTCATTCAGGCCTGAACCGGCCAGTCTTCCAAACAAATACAATTAGCAATGTTTATGCTCGCGATGGTAACACGAAGACAGCGCTGAACCCATGGTCCCCTGCTCTGATGCTAATTCTGTTTGGCTAGCTAGCAAAAATAGACCATATTTAATGTATTATTGTTGGAGGGTTCTGCTTCCAGTGAAGGGACTTTCAATTAAACGTATTAGCCTGGAATGATACCCTTCATCCAAGCCAAACTTGATGTTTGCTGTGTTGATCAAATTCTTAAATGACTCATGAATCAATAATACTGAGAAATAGTCTGTGTCAGGACAAAGTGTATTGACCTGGTTCGGTCACTTTTACCCTTTCAGCATCAGTAAATGCAAGTCTGATGCAAACGGCATTAAATAAGAATGTTTAAATATAAAATTACTTCCAACTACTTACACAGTACTTCTTTTTTCTTTTCGTCCTTTGCCATGACACAAGTCTACACTCATTAAAGCGAACTACTGCAAGCTTTCAGCATCAACCAATGTACTCAAAAAGATTCATGTAATTGAATCAATTTATTTTAATTGTAATTAATTTCTCGATAGTGTGTCTGAAAGCCTTGTTAATTTTTTCTTTTTACATTTGCCAGTTTTATTTCCTTATCCCCCATTATCTGTCCACACTGACCTATTAACAACAGCTTTGTTCAATTACTATAACTTGGAATGGCCAGCTCATCAGTAAATCTCAGCGTGTCAACATCAGGACTGTAATTTTTCTACTATTATTTACACTGATTTCTCAAGACAATGAATTTAATGAGAGAGCAAAGGGAATTTTTATTCTGATTCTAGATGTTTTGACAAATTAATTAGCCACACTGACTGGCACCTGAGTAGGGATATATAACTGCATCACAAATCAAAGCTGCAATAAATAATAGCAGTCAATAAAGTATGCACTCATTTTTTGGACAAATTCCTTTTTCCAAGCTATATGAAACTTACAATTTCCCTCTAAAGAATAGTACATTGTTTTGATCTTCTTTTCTATGGGGTTGTGGACTTGTAGTTAGAACCTTGTCTTAGGTTGCAGGTTCAAGTCCCAGTACCCACAGAGTACTGTCCTGCTAAAGGGTTTCCCAGAGTACATTTAATTGCTCTGAGGCTTTATCCCTGGGAAGTGGTGTTATAAACTAACCTATTAGAGGATAAGTGGTCTTGAGGACAAGGTTTATGCACTGCCCAACATGAAAAAAGCTTCAGGTCCACTCTGCAGTCTGCACCCAAATTGCAAAGTCTATACAGCAAACCTTGACAGCTATACCCAAATATGCCTCTTACACACTAAGTAGGGCACATAACTCTGAAGGGAGGCTATTTGAAATCCCATATCAGGGGCTGCACTTGAAGTGCTTGAAGCAAGTATGTGTTTACATTATATAAGGTTTTGAACTCCTCAGGAGGTTTACTGGAAAAGAACAGAAGAAAATGAAAAAATATGCTAAGAAGTAAAAGTATAAGATGTTAAACCAAAGGTACAAAACGCAGACATATGTGGGCACACAAGCACCAAGCAGTGTCATGTTTACTGAACTTCAATGGTCGCTCAGGCAAGCTGGGACCACTGGGACTTGTAGGAAATGATCAGCCTTCTCATCCTCAATTTAAGCGAATTTTTAACAGTATGACTCAGACAGGTAAAAAAAATGGAGAATGAACTGAAATAGAAATGCGGTGAATTGCATGTATTATATTTATGAATATAAATGGTGACAATTTCATTATTGCCAGCTTATTTATGATTTGCTCACAACAAAGAAAACAGATTCTTGTGAAGCAAAAGACTAATCTTCAATACTCTTACTCTTGTATAGTGAAAAATTAAAGCTTTGTGTCGGCTAAAACATGTCCTTTGCCTAGATAAAGTCTAAGACAACTCTGCCATGTGTTTCTCTCAGAGTGCCAACAATCAACGGTGTCTTTTAACAAATTGTTACAACATCTTTTAAAACCAAATTCACAGTATTTTTTAGCCACTATGCTTACTTACACTAACCAGCCTCCAGTCAGGTACTTAAACTCTAACGTAAGTAAGTAAGTAAGTAAGTAAGTAAGTAAGTAAGTAAGTAAGTAAATGCCTAGTAAAGCCATAACAAGACATGCTGTTGTGTTTTTAAGAAAAAATGTTCAGGATATAAATCCAATGATTAGTTCACTAAATTTCTGGCTGGTTTCTCTAAACATCTACAGTACAAAGAGCATAGAACAAGGTCTACCTCATCCAACAAGCTTTCACTGTTTTTTTCGCACCAGGCTAAAAACATCCAGTTTTCTCTTTTCTTACAGTCCCTCACATGACTTGCATACTCCACTGGAGAATGTGAACAGCAATCACTACTCATTTGTCGAGCAAAATAAACAGTATGGTGAGGTAAGACAGAAAGAAGTCCACACAAGTTAAAGCTGCTCAAACTATCCTCTATAAGTACTGAAAATCCAGGAAAGCATCATTAAGAAAAGCATGTTATCTGCATATGTTATATACAATTATGTTCTTTCTGAAATAAAACATATATAGATATTTGATTATATTTAAGTGGTATTTGTATAGAATTTAAAACTTAAATCTTTTTATACTAGTAAACTACAGTTAAGAAAGGGGGAATCCACATTTCTATTAACCTTAGTTTCTATAGTACAGAATCTCCCAAAAGTGAGTACACCCCTCACATTTTTGTAAATATTTTATTATATCTTTTCATGGGACAACACTGGAAATACAGTATTTTCGCTATGATAGGCCGTCCCACATTATAGGCCATCCCATTCTATAAGCCCTAGAAAATTGTCATTTATGTTTTAAAAATCTAAGAAAAAAATGCTCCATGTTATTAGCTGCAGCTTTATGCATCTAACTTGACACGCCCCTGAAGACCTTTGCAGCTCTATACCAGAAGTGACATTATATAATGGTTGAGTGCAAACAATTAAATTGACTACATTTTCAACTTACCGATATCATGGCCCCACACAAGAACTACATGATTCAGGTGCTGTGCCAGAATCCTACCCCCTACCAATTCCTCCTGCCCTCTTTCATGAGCTCGCGCATCTCTGAGCTTTCACTTATTCACTTAAAGTTATATTAGTGTAACATGAGTAATTGTTCATTTTTGCCACAATATTTGCAAAGCAGCTTTGTTTAAACCTATTGCTGCGATCAGTGCTAAATCAGCACACGTGTGTACATTACCAGTAATAATAAAAGAGAAAAACAACATTTTTATTCAAATACTTGTGCAGTATAACGTGCAAGTTGTACATGAAGACACATGTATGTAATATACAGAAAATCCGCACCTGTGGATAGAATGTATTATGTTGTATGCTGCACTAAGGGGAGGATTTCGGCACAACACCAGGCACAGCCAAATGAGTGACAGAACATCCTCACTGATCTATCTTTGCTTTGAGTTGCTTCTCAAACTGTTTACCGCTGCAGTAAACAGTACTCATGTATAGGCTGTGGCTTATCGTTGGGGAAATACGGTAACACTTTGATCAAATGTAGTCAGCTTGTACAGCTTGCATAACAATGTAAATTCGCTGTCCCTTCAAAATAGCTCAACACACAGTCATGTCTAAACCGCTGGCAACAAAAGTGAGTACACCCCTGAGTTAAAATATCCAAATTGTGCCCAATTAGCCATTATCCCTCCCCAGTGTTATGTGACTCACTAGAATTACAAGGTCTCAAGTGTGAATGGGAAACATGATTTATCGCTCTCACACTCTCTCATACTGGTCACTGGAAGTTCAACATGGCACCTTTTGACAAAGAATTCTCTGAGGACCTGAAAAAACATTTGTTGCTCTACATAAAGATGGCCTAGTAATATATAATAATAAGACTCCCAACACCCTGAAACTGAGCTGCAGCATGGTGGCCAAGACCATGCAGTGGTTTAACAGAACAGGTTTAACTCAGAACAGGCCTCGGCATGGTCGACCAAAGAAGTTGAAAATAGAAGTAGGAGTGCTGCCAGTATTGCTGCAGAGGTTGAAGGGGTGGGGGGCACACAGCATCAAACTGGTCTGCCTGGCTGTTGTCCCAGAAGGAAGCCTCTTCTAAAGATCATTCACATGAAAGCCTGCAAACAAGCAGACTATAACCATGGATTACTGGAACCATGTCTTGTTGTGTGATTATACCAAGATCAATTTATTGGGTTCAAATGGTGTCAAGTGTGTGTGGCAGCGGAGGAGTACAAAGACAAGTGTGTCTTCCCTAAAGTCAAGTATGATGGTGGGAGTGTCACGGTTTGGGGCTGCATAAGTGCTGGTGGCACTGGGGAGCTACAGCTCATGAAAGTACTATGACATACTAAAGCAGAGCATGATCCCCTCTCTTCGGAAACTGGACCACAGGGCAGTTTTCCAACATGATAAGGACCAGAAACAGACCTCCATGACAACCACTGCCTTGCTAAAGAAACTGAGGGTAAAGGTGCTGGACCGGCCAAGCACGTCTCCAGAACTACACCCTATTGAACATCTGTGGGGCATCCTCAAACATAAGGTCTCTAACATCCACCAGCTCTGTGCTGTCGTCATGAAGGAGTGGAAAAGGATACCAGTGGCATCCTGTTAAGCTCTAGTGAACTCCATGCCCAAGAGAGTTAAGGCAGTGCTGGAATATAATGGTATCCACACTAAATATTTGGATATTTTCACATAGGGATACAGTCACTTTTGTTGCCAGAAATGAATGGCGTGTTAAATTATTTTGAGAGGACAGTGAATTTACACTTTTATACAAGCTGTACATGGACTACTTTACATTGTATCAAAGTGTTATATCTTCAGTGTTGTCCCATGAAAAGATATAATAAAAAATATTTCCAAAAAGGGGTGTACTCATTTTATGAGATACTGTACATGGACTTGGTTTTCGGGGAGAAAAAAAAGAGTGCAGTCAGGCTGTTTATTCTTAATGGTTTCTTCTCCATGCTGTCAAGTCAGAAACTTGAAAGTAATAACATTGACAGGGGCTGTGGAGATTAAACTATGGAAAATGATGGAGGAGGCTACTTTGGTGGCACTTTATTTTAAATGTAATTGTCTTGTCTACATTTTTATGGAAAACACTGCTTTACAAATTGTATGGGTGATTGTAATTCATCATTGTGTTAGTGCATACAGCATGACCACTACATTTATGGCTAAATATGAAATGATATTATGAAGCAGGCATCACTGCTTCTGGGAAACAGGTACACATAATTGGCTAGTCTACATAATAAATGACAGTCGAATTCCACTGGGGCCCTTTCCTTGTAACAATATATAACAGCACAGGCTATGTGTAAATGTGTTGTTATCTATGTCAGATGTAAATTATAAACATCCTTATAAAGGATGAAATATTTCACACTGAGCCATTTTTTTCAGTGTCTAAGGTACATTTTGTCATTTGTATGCCAGTGCAATATTTCCACATCAGGGAAAGGGCAATGTTGTTGCTGGAACAAAATTCTGTATCTAAACTAACATAATTGAAGCAATGCAATCTTGCAAAACCAAGTGCTGTCTGAAGTGGTTTAAAGAATGCCACCACTGGACTCTGGATCAGTGGAAACGTGTTCGTTTCTCATGATGGATGAATCTGAGGTTGCTGGATGCAAGGAGAACATTACCTACAGGAGTTTGGTGGAGGAGGACATGGATCTAGGGCTGCTTTTTAAGCGTTTGGTTTATGCTCCTTAGTTTCAATGATGAATAAATGCTATAACATGCAAAAACATTTTATGCAATTACATGATTCTTTGATTCAATGAACTTTGAGACAAAAGTATGTGGACAGTCATTTACAGATTTAGCATATTGAATGTCAATTGTGAGACACACACACACAGCCATAAGCCTTCCTGAAAGAACGAAGGCTGTTATAGCTACAAAGGAGGATAGAGTGTTCTCCACATTAATTGGCATGGTTTTGTAATTGAACATCCAAGAAGCAGGATTGTCATATATTCCACATCTCTGTCAATATAGAATATTGTAGGACCAAATAGGACCAATGGCATCATTTGGAAAATAGGAAACAATTGTAGATTTGGTATGTCTAATGTGAAGACTATAAATGCGTTGTTACTGGAGGTCCCAAAGATGAATCCCTCAATGACATTATAACATTGTATTGTGCAATTGTAGAAGTGAAGACCTCATACAGAAGACATGTAGCTGTTTTACTTTAGCCCTGTCAGCTGAGTTAAATACGACTCTCGCAAGAGTTAATCCAGACTCTGTAAGAGTTAATTCAATCCTGGTGATTTCATTGTGTAAAACTTATCCTAGCCATGCCTCTAGGCTTGGGTCCAACTACAACTCCACACTGAAGTTCTCACATCTGAAGCCACTCAAGGCCGCACATATACAGCCCAGTGTGTGTGTGTATGTTTCTGAGTGACGGGGCTATGGAATAGCCTCGGCCTCAGGTATTTATTAAACAACATTCCTCCTTCTCTGCGTGTCCATATGCCTTGAGGGACGACTTCATTTCACTCCATGTTCTTGCACCCACAAAGTTACACAAAGGCAGCTCAATTCAGATTGTGAAGTGTAGGACAATGACCATACTTTGGAAAGTGCTAGTGTCAGCAGTAGTGGTTAAAAAGGCAAGATCTGCTGCAAGACTGTTCATTATTGGTTGAAGGGTCATTAACATAGAAAAATAAGCTAAGGGAGATGTGGTAAAAGCAAATCAGTTTCAAGCCATAGCTCAATCTGGACCTGTTCTTCTGAACTTTAATTATTCCAATGCATTTAAAGCTTTAACTACTCAGGTAGAACAGATTTTTCAGACACACCAGTGATGTACTGTTACTGCAGATTCTCTGTAATCTTTATGGACAGGGTTAAAAAAGGTATAAAGGTATAAATCACAAAGAAGCTGTTACATATCCATATAAGTGAAATATACACTTTTCTAAAGATTCATTTGAGGAACAGCCACAAAATGCACCCACCTATAGGGAATATGGTTGCAGGAAATATTTTCATGCTCTGTGAGTGGTTGAAGAATGTCTTTGTCTTTGCTTAGGTCACACTGACCTCACCTCTACCTCTCACTGAAACACACAGCTAAATACAAATTGATAACCAGTAGCTTAGGAACTGTTACTATGTGCACATGGGCAAACAGACAAATGAGTGTTGTGAGAAATGAGATAACCAAAAGGTGTAGCATGTGGATTCAATGGTGTGGAACACCAATTTACCTATTAAACCTGTCAAAAATCACACTGAACATGTCTGCTACGAAGATTTCCTTTAAAATACAATGATTGGGGTAAATATATATCAAGTAGTTTACTCTTGAGTAAATCCAATCTCTATCCTACATAGTCGGAGGAGGAGATGGATGGGTTAAACCCACCATTTGTGGAGAATACTGAGCACTTTAGTAACAAAATGGAGCATAGTGCTACTGTTTGCTAGCTACCTAAGCTAACATTGGAATGCTAGCAAATGCATCTTATCATATCTTGTGGTCAGTTCAGATAAGTGTGAGAGAATTTTGATTGTCCTAAAACAGTTCCCATATGTACCTGCTCACAAAAAGTTAGACATGTTTTCCCCCAGCTGGTTTTATTTTAGCAACATATTTGATTAGCTTAAAAGTGAACATGTTTCAACTTTGTATGTTTGTTACTCTGCCTGTTTAAAGCCTAATCTATGTAAATGATCTCTGTTCTGACTGGCTGCCAGGCATTTTGCCTAATTTAAAAAGCAGAGAAAGCGTTCTGTTAGGCTGCTATAGGGTCATATGTAAATATATTGATTTTGGTCATAACAATGAGTTCAAACCAGGATGGTTTTGCATATACACTGTAAGGACAAGGGAGAGAAAGGTCTAAGTGTTCAAAAACTTTATTTGCCTTTATTTATTATTTATTTCAACATACACCTGAAGAAGACTAATTCAAAACTAATACTGACACAAGTAGTCATGAGTTCATACATCAAAAACACTCAATTTAAAAAAACGACTGATCATTTCTGCAGTTCATTTCACAGTAGCAAAAATCTATCTTCACAAATGCAGGAATATCCAATCCACAAAAACCCTCTGACATGGACTAAAATCACAGAGATTCTTTGATGATAATTACATTACCTAACCTCCTCATGTCTGAAAAATGCTACCTCCCCCACAAGTGACTGCCCCATCACAAGGAGCAGATTAATCAAGGATGACTTTGAAAGGTATTTTAATTCATGACCAACTTTTCTTTCCACAGATTTATAACCATGATAAAAGTGCAAAGATGTGCTGGAATATTAATAAAAAATAATAATGAGAAAATGAATGTTAAGGATATACAGTTCACTGAGCTAGAAATACCATTCCTGTCAAGACAAATATACATCTGTAGTACTTCCCCGAGATAACTGTAGTTTTTTCCTTGCACACAGTTAAAGACTAAAAGAGATCAAGAGAAAAGAGGTGTAACTGTTGTTATCTACAGGTGCCTCTTACCATAACTGTGTTAAGCTCTTTGGCTCTTGGGAAAAATGGAGGGTTTGTTTAACATCAGTCAGGCAAACCGTCACAGCAAGTAAAACCAGTCCTGACTTGCATGCACGGCAAATGGAGGGCACATCAAGTACAACACAAAAGGAAACATACGCACACACACAAATACACATGCACACACACACACAAACCCCCCACCCCACCTCCCACACACACACACACACACACGCACACAAACAGATGGGTTATTCAGATGAACAGACAGCTCGTTTCAAGTGAAAGTGCTTGTATTGCTGAGTGTATACGTAAGACAGTAGATGGGTGTATGTTTATATGAGTATCTCAGACCTAGTGGTACGAACAGGCCTAAAATTTATTTAAAAATTTGATTCTTTTGATAAGATTCCTTACAGCCAAAAGTAATGTGAGAAAATCACAAGGAATTATAGATATCTGTCCACAGCAACATGCAGTGGAAGCACTGCAACCCAGCCACTAAAAAGGGTATAAATTTAGTATGTATTCAAGCTTAAAAGCAGTCACTATAGCAGGGAAAATAATGAATGCGTCTGTTAAATACATGCATACTAAATTGGCATACTGTCAAAACACTGGTTTGACAAAACACACCCTACTGAAAGAAAATGTCCAAATAACATGACTCACATAAACCTAAAGTTTAATCTCAGTTAAACTTCACAAAACAAGGAACATGACTTGCAGTGCAAATGCATGTGCTGGATTTTCTTTTGTTGTCAGCGGTGCACAACAAAACAATTGGGAGTCTTAGTCATCCCTCTTGTGGAGAGACATCAGACTGCTGATCATAGCTTTATAATTGTGTGAATATGTTCACGTTCACATTCACGTTGCAACTAGCCACTTCTTGCTCATAGCGCTACACTCCATGTTGCTACTGTTTTTAGTTGGCCTATTCTGTTACCATTATACTGTTATACTTATCTGTGGGATATTTCAGGCTAAAGCTGTCCCAGAATCAGAAACCTCTAATTTCTGCAGATATTTTGTATTGCACATTAGATCTATACTGGTTGCACAAATAAGACAGGCATATAAGTATTCGAGTCTAGAGCTCTATATGTGGCTACACCAGTGGGCCAGTTGCAGACAATCTTTGACTGGAGTTAGAGTACTAGAAGCTCCTGCAGCTTTCAACATTCTATTGATAATACTGTATGAGCTACTTCCCGTCTGCCCTCTACTATACGGATGGGGCCACTCTACTCTGATCTTTCCATCACTGGCATTGAAGGCTTTGGGGGCTGTGTTTGATGGGAATTGCTAAGGTGATGTGTTGACCTAGAGCTTTAGGCCAGCTGTCCATTTGGAGATTGTCAAAAGAAGAGGAAGTAGTGCTTTCTGAACTGGAGATGCTTGAGTTGGAGTGGCTGTGAGAAAAGTCTAGACACACACACACGGCCAGTGGGCTGTCGAGGAAAATGGGCTTGGTGATGCATATCAGTGTGAAAACTTCTGAGACAGACTCATCTTAGATAAAGTTACATGGGTACACACACACACACACACACACACACACACACACACACACACACACACCACACACACACACCCACACACACACACAC
>JBBIGC010047913.1:0-11521 GCA_037576955.1 Lepidarchus adonis | reverse complement strand
CACACACACACACACACACACACACACACACACACACACACACACACACACACACACACACACACACACAGATCTGATCTATCATGCCTCATCCCCCAGGATGATAGAAGAGTGGACTGAATTTTTCTCACTTTCTTATTCTTTCCTTTCCCTCTAAACATCACAGACCCTTCAGATCTCTGAGATGATTCTCAGAAAAGGAAAAATACCTGTTTGTGTTAAGCTAACACATTATCTCCCCAATGTACACAGCGGCAAATCTCAAGGACGTGTTTGAAGAACCCCAGAAACCTTTTCCAGGCAATGTGTTCATATACACAGAGAAATGCAAGTTCTGGTTCATCAGTAAATAGCTCAGCATGATATATGTATGAAGCGACTTAGTAAGGTCCTACAGAAGGGTGAGAGGGGTGTGAATATCATCCTGAAATTCTCTGAGAGTGTTCATTTCATAATGCAACCATCACTTCGTATGGTGTTAAGGACCCATCATCGTTTGCTGGAGTCCAAATTCTAATGAAGTCATTTCTCATTGCTGTGGAAGTGAAAGGAGAAGTGAAAGGTAATTGTCACATCTTCTGAGGCAATAGTCAGTCTTGGCTTGATGGACTGGAAGCCCTGAAAACAACCTTTGCTGCACAAAGGTCAAGTCTGCCACCGTCAGCACCCTGTCAGGGGACAACAGGAGATCCAGTCAGATGCAAGTGACAGGGCGTCAGCACACATGACCTCTGTATCACCGCTTTTTATAAATTCTTTGTGATGACCTCTCTGTAGTAAACGACAGACACGTATGTGGTCAGTTTCCTTGCAGGGCCGCTGCAGAAGTGTGGCTGCACTGAACTGAGCCCTTAGTTAAAGAGCTGAAGTGTCTGCTGGGCCCAATTAGCCCAGACTCCAGCTTTGCACTTCGAGGTGACATAGCGTTACTGATTTTTGCTCTGGGAAAATATGTGAATTTATAAAATCTATGACGTGCTTACCCACAGTGAGAGAAGTAATGCATAGAATGTTCTTGGAGTGTACAGCGATATTTGTTGTTCCCAGAAAAAAATACTCCAAACACAATTGCTGCAAAATGTAAACAGAAAATGTAATTATAAAATTGATAGGTCCTTAAATCTGATTAGAGGTTATGCATTTGACTTCACTGTGATTGCTGAGTGACAGAAAGGTTAAATTTTTACTAAGAGCCAGTGTTAAGCTCGAATGCCACAACAACCATGTTAAGAAATGAAAGCCTTGGTGCCAACTATTCGATGTCCTGTTTCTTCCATGTCCAGCATTGAGTTCACACTTTAAAATCATGAATACAGGCTTTGAGAGAATAAAACAGGGTGACTGTGACGAGAGGTGGTAAAGTGAATAGAAAAGAAGTAACTGACATCTTATAAAGTTAAATCGTATAGATAATGAAGAGCAAAGGACCAAGAACAGATCCCTGAGGGATGCCTTGTCTCACAGGAAAAAGAAAGATCTGATGTTAAGAACAGAAATAATGTGCTACTAATCTGTGACACATACAATGAACCAGGTAAGAACTGTTTCATACAGAGATGAGAAAGTCTTGATTAGCATTATCTATTATTAAGTTATAAGGGATTTAGCTTCATGCTGCAGTCTGACTGAAAGTGTTACATCCAGCAGTTTATATCCAGCATCTCAGTATATCATTATACAATATTAGAATACATATACTCACACTTTGGCTGTCACGATATCAGATTCTCTCTGCATTATTATCATTGTCAAAATAATAATTATAATGATATTACTGCAATATATAAGTACAGTGGTCTGAAAAAGTGTTTGTCCCCTTCCTGATATCTTATTTTTTTATGTTTGTCACACTTAAATGTTTCAGATCATCAAACAAATTTAAATATTAGTCAAAGACAACACAAGTAAGTACAAAACGTGGTTTTAAGTGAAGGATTTTATTATTAAGGGAGAGAAAAATCCAAATCTACATGGCCCTCTCTGAGAAAAAGATTGCCCCCTAAACCTAACAACCGGTTGGGCCCTTAGCAGCATCAACTGCAATCAAGTGTTTGTGAAAACTTGCGACGAGTCTTTTACAGCTGTGGAGGAATTTTAGCCCAAACTCAACTTTGCAGAATTGTGGTAGTTCAGCCACATTGGAGGGTTTTCGAAGATGAACCACTTTTTAAGGCCACTGCATCTCAATAGGATTCAGGTCAGAACTTTGACTAGGCCACTCCAAAGTCTTCATTTTGTTTCTCTTCAGCCAATCAGAGGTGGACTTGCTGGTGTGTTTTGGATCATTGTTCTGCTGCAGAACCCAAGTTCGTTTCAGCTTGAGGTCATGAACAGATGGCTGGACATTCTCCTTCAGGAGTTTTTGGTAGACAGCAGAATTCATGGTTCCATTTATCACAGCAAGTCTTCCAGATCCTGTAGCAGCAAAACAGCCCCAGACCCTCACACTACCACCACCATGTTTTACTGTTTACATATTTTAGGCCTGAAGTTATTTGTATGTTTTTATGGGGTCTTTTGTGACTTGATGAGTTGGATGAGTTGTTGCTGTGCTTTTGGGGTAATTTCCTCCTGGGAAGGTTCCCCACTGTTCCATGTTTCCCCATTTGTGGATAATGGCTCTCACTGTGGTTTACTAGAGTCCCAAAGCTTTAGAAATGGCTTTATAACGTTTTCCAGACTGATAGATCTCAATTACTTTCTTTCTCTTTTGTTCCTGAATTTCTTTGGACCTTGGCATGATGTCTAGCTTTTGATAATCTTTTGTTCTCCTTCATTTTATCAGGCAGATCTTATTTAAGTGATTTCTTGATTGAGAACAGATGTGGCAGTAATCAGTAGTCTTGGGTGTGGTTAGAGATATTGAACCCAGCTGTTACGTTTTAATCACTTTGTCACACAGGGCCATGCAGGTTTGGATTTTTCTCCATTAATAATAAAATCATTCACTTAAAAAATGCATTTTGTGTTTACTTTTGTTGTCTTTGGTTAATATCTAAATTTGTTTGATAATTTGAAACATTTAAGTGTGATAAACATAAAAAAATAAGAAATCAGGAAAACACTTTTTCACACCACTGTATATGTGTGCCACTAACTACATCCAACTATAGTGAAGCACCACCCCTATGTGTGTAATTTGTAATGTTAAACGATTAACGTCATAAAGGGTTCTAGCTCTCAAATTAACAATTATAGGTAATGTAGATTTAACTTTTTTTTTAACTTAGCCGATACACAATTTTTGTTACACTATAGCTTTTTTATTTATACTGCTTTAAACTCCATACTCCATACACAAACATGACAGACTTGCAGATAGTGTATAATAGTGTAAAAACACACACATGCATGCTGTTTAAATGTGAACTGCATAGTAACTGTTGCAGGATTATTTGTGGTATTATTGTATGTCTATTATAACATAATATCAATATTTTGTTTTGAAAATATCACCAATATTATTATCATCAATACTGGTGTATTGTGACACCCCTATGCTGTTTCTGTCTGCTAGAACCTAGTAGATTTCAATGACATCCAGAAATTTTTAGACACTAGCTGATCACCAATTTGTACAGCAGTAGTGTCTTATAAATATATGCTGTTACAGTATCTCACAAAAGTGAGTACACCCCTCATATTTTTGTCAATATTTTATTAGATATTTTCATGGGACATTACTGAAGATATGATACTTTGATACAATGTAAAGTAGTCAGTGTACAACTTGTATAACAGTGTAACAACAAATTGAGCCCAATTAGCCATTTCCTCTCTCTGGTGTCATGTGACTCTTTAGTGTTACAAGGTCTCAGGTGTGAATAGGGAACAGGTGTGTTAGATTGCTCTCCCACTCTCTCATACTGGTCACTGGAAGTGCAACATGGCCTCTCATGGCAAAGAACTCTCTGAGGATTAAAAAAAAAAAATGTTGTTCTACATAAAGATGGACTAGGCTATAAGAAAATTTCCAACTCCCTGAAGCTGAGCTGCAGCATGGAGACCAAGAACAGTGGTTTAACAGGACAGGTTCTACTCAGAACAGGTTCCGCCATTGCCGACCAAAGTAGTTGAGTGCGCATACTCAGCCTCATATCCAGAGGTTGTCTTTTGCAAATAGATGTATGAGTGCTGCCTGTATTACTGCAGAGGTTGAAGGGGTGGAGGGTCACCCTGTCAGTGCTCAGACCATACGCCGCACACTGCATCAAATTGGTCTGCATGGCTGTCTTACGAGAAGGATGCTTCTTCTAAAAAGTCTTGCTGAAGACAAGCAGACTAAGGACATTGACTACTGGAACCATGTCCTGTGGTCTAATGAGACCAAGATAAACTTATTTGTTTCAGATGGTGTCAAACATGTGAGGCGGCAACCAGGTGAGTAGAAGAAAGATGAGTGTGTCTTCCCTACAGTCAAGCATGGTGGTGGGAGTGTCATGGTTTGGGGCTGCATGAGTGCTACAGTTCATTAGCTCCCAAGTGCCGACCACTGCCTTGCTAAAGAAACTGAGGGTAAAGGTGATGGACTGGTCAAGCATGTCTCCAGACCTAAACCCAATTGAGCTTCTGTGGGGCTCCTCAAATGTAAGCTCTTTAACATCCGTCAGCTCTGTGATGTCATGAGGAGTGGAAGAGGATTCCAGTGGCAACCTGTGAAGCTCTAGTGAAGTTCATGCCTAAGAGAGTTAAGTCAGTGCTGGAAAATAATGGTGACCACTCAAAATATTGACACTTTGAGCACAATTTGGGCGTTATTTTAAGTGGACAGCAAATTTACACTGTTTTATAACCTGTACACTAACTACTTTACATTGTATCAAAGTGTCATGACTTTTGTCATTGTCCCATGAAAAGATATAATAAAATATCTATAAAAATGTGAGGACTGTACACACCTTTGTGAGATACTGTATGCAGCCAGTATGTACAGCTACGTTGATCATTTCAGACCTCGGTTCCTTTAGTTGGTATAGTAAAATTATTTTATGGCAAGTCTGACATTAGGAAATCGTTTGCTACCTAAATATGTGGTCTTGTGAATGTTGCATGAAAGCACTGCTGTCTGATGAGTCATTTCTTTTTATACTTCTGGACATGGTTTCCTGTCGAGAAATCTGATGGAAGTGTAAAATGCTGGTCACCATACTGTGCATCGCCATGTTTTTGTTCGTTTGAAGAATAATCCAGTTTCCCTGGAAATGTGGCGAACAGCATTTCAAAGTAAGAAAGAAAAATGTCTGTCCTGCTTTTTACTCATTTATTCATACGCTGCCTGTTGATTGGACTGTTTTGTTCAATTTCTTCATTTTAGTGCAGCACTGTGCAGCCGCCTATGGATTTTAGACCAGCTATAATGTGAATGAGAGAACGTATCATTCACAGCATGTTATCTGCATGGTATATACTGCCCAGTCGTGTGTATGCACACTCATTTTACACACTTTATTTCACACTTTATTTATCACACTTTATTTACAATCTCTGTATATTAGAGTTTAGTTTAGTTCATATCTGATTTTATTGTTTTGTATGGACGAGTGTCCATTTATGCACATGTATAGATTCATACTTATATTTATAATTGCATATTGTATATGCATATTATTGTTATATGTACTATACTTACATACACTTATATAACTATATATATATATATATTGTTAACACTTCTTATATTTATAAATATAAATCCATATCACATATTGTAGACAGTAGATTGTATATTATTGTATATTATATTTGTTCAGTATTCTTTTCATTGTATATTTACATTGTTGTTGATTTCATTTATACTCCTGTGCTTGAGAGACGCCATCTACCAGAATCAAATTTCTTGTATGTGTTTACTCACTTACTTGGCCAATAAACACGATTCTGATTCTGTTTAAAGATCTAACAGAATGACTGCAACAGTCTGAGGTATTTATGATCACTCCTGAAACCACAAAATTGGCAGCCTGATTTAGAAAAGGAAGTGTTTCACACCAGTAAGCTTTAGTGCAAGCTACAGTGAAGCTTTTCTCTGTCAAAGGGCAAAAGCAGCGGAGATGAAGACGAATGTGTGTATCAGGCTGTAAAAACGCATTGATGCACAATAATGCAACAATCTGAAGGTGGTGATTCTAGATCAATTGTAGGATGATTGTATGTTGACTATAACTATATGTGAGGTGGTCCTAACAGATGTCACTGATGTCTAATCTAATCACTTAATCAGACACAGCACTGGTGCGGTGAAACACAGGTGATCAGCTGGTGACCAGTTGGTGGCCATTGTGTATGAGTATGTATATTTGCATGGCTCATTTGTCAGCTGACACACTTCACTGCCTCCCAGCACTAAGGTCAACTTAAGAACAGCACAAATATTGTCCCATATTTGAACAAAATCTGCAAAAAATTGAAATTACAAAATAAAAATCAGGTAGCACTTTTTTCTTTAACCAAGTAAAGCTTTGGGACAGCTCTTATCTCTCAGTATATATATTTGCAGTACTTTGGCTTCCGTGGTTTTTTGTAAGCTGCTCTGGATAAGAGCCCCCGATGATTGTAAATGTACTATACATTTTAATTTTATTATCCCTTATAGTCCCACAAGTGGGAAATTTATTCTCTGCATTAAACCCATCACACGTGCACACGTGGAGCAGTGAGCTGCCGTCAACAGAGGCGCCCGGGCAGCAGTGAAGTGGGGACTCTCTTTCAGTTATTTATTTGTAAAAAATGTTTGGAATCATTTATGTTTTTCGTCACCACTGTGTGTTGGTCTTTCACGTGGAATTCCAATAAAATAAATTCATGTTTGTGGCTGTAATGTGACAAAATGTGGAACATTTTTGGAAGCCACTGTATGTTCTGCTTGAATCCACTGCAAGAACCAGCATCTTACCTCCACCATATCCTATGCTGATATGGAACTGTATATAGAAACGTGTTTCTAGAATTTATATATATTTGTATATGTATTTTTTATTTGTTTTTTATTTCTAATTTTAAATATGCTTTTAGGCATTTATAGGTTTGCTGTATCCCTTTAAGCTATTGTATCTTATTTGACCTTATTTTATCTTATTTGGTCTTATTAAGTTTGATTATATTAAAATTTTTAATGTAAAAAAACATACTGCTTTTAGTGATTTTGCTTTATTTTTTTAAATTCTAAATTGTGTAAACATACACATAAAGAATTACTCGCATGCACATACTTTATACACCCCTTGACATTATTTTGACCCCTTGAAAACACTGTTGGCTCTGTTGACAACAGTGAAGAATGTGTGGGAAGAGGTTCCTTTAAAAAATGGATAACAAAGCAAAGTGACTTCCAGACTGTTTCTTAATATCTGAACCATCAGGAATGTAGGGAGAATAGAACGAGCACATCATAGTGGTTATAGCTCCTCTAGTTTCTAGGTAAACTGAATTGTTTTGAGAGATTTGTCCCTGATTGTCTATGAGTATGTGAGTGTGTGTGTGGCTGAGAGAGTCCTGTGTGTGAGCTGACCTTTGCCAGGGCAGTGGGTGGCAGGTAGGCACATGTTTCAGTGAAATTTCCCTTCTGCCAATTTGCAATAAAAGCTCTTATAAAGCACTGAAACACTGATCCACTCTGCCTCTTAACACACATTCTCAACAGCTTTGAATATCAGCCCACAACACATTAGATATAACACTTTAGAGTTAAAAAGCCACACACACACACACACACACATATCTTCATACATCAAATTTCCATTCGTTTTTCTTTCCCTTGTCCCTCATTTAGTCTCTGATGAGGACCAGCGTGGAGGGAGAGCTGGACATATTCTGACAGAATCTGGAACAATGAATAGAAAAAAATGGAATGGAAAAAAATATGAATAAATACATTCATTACCAGCACACTAGATCCCACCCAGCATGAACCTTTTGTCATTTTGTTATTTATTATTATTTTTTACATTTCACAATTTTTTTTTATTGATTTATCATTTGAAATTTGACTCGTTTTACACACTATGCTAATTTATACATAGATGCACCACACAGAAGTACTTGGTTTTGGTTTTCATAATTTTGCGCCATTATTATGGGCAGTTACATGAGTTTTGTCAGAGTTTGTCATTAATACCTCCTTTATGTTCTGTGAAATTTAGGATTTTATACATTTATTAATCGACAGACAGACAGACAGAGAGAGAGAGAAAGAAAGAAAGAAAGAAAGAAAGAAAGAAAGAAAGAAAGAAAGAAAGAAAGAAAGAAAGAAAGACAGAAAGAAAGAAAGAAAGAAAGAAAGAAAGAAAGAAAAAAAGAAAGAAAGAAAGAGAAAATGAAAGAAAGAAAAAAAAGAGATGGATGGTTTTAAAAAGTACTAGGTCTTGACCAATCTGGCATAGATCTGATTTTTGATTTTATATTTGAACTGACATTGAGACTGATCCAGGTTTAGCACAAAGGCTAAGAACGCTCTGGCTGGTTTGTGTATTATTGTTTAACGTTTTTTTTAATTTCAAGTTGTAATGACAGTACTTTACATGAAACACTCTTGTCAGAGCAAACAACCAGACTGTGAGATCTCTGAGGCTCCATCTCTCAGTCTCAGCCTTCATCACATCACCTTTCGTCAATCATCCAAAATGTCAGCGCACAGAGGACTCTACTCTGAAGAATTGAAAATGCTATTTCTGACTCTTTTTTTTCTTTTTTGGCATGCAGTGTTCCTCTCTTTGGCAGAATGCCTTCATTAATCGATGCTGTAGGAAAATAAACAGTGACTGTTCGCTGGAATAGTGCTAGTTATTTCACTGTGTTACAATAATGGTGATTTTACCTTAAAGCAATGCAGCCGACTGAGATGCCAATGTAGTAAAGATCACAAATCACAGAAAACAACAGTGTCAAATGTGTCCTGTGCAGTTCATATTGTGTGAATGATGTGAAAAATGTATTATTTCTGACGTTAGTTGAGTATTTTATTAGACAATACAGAGAGTTAGACAGGTTCTCTAACCATTAGGCCATAGTAATAACATGACTACAAACAGAACATCCCAGAATAACACAGTCTCTCTGAAGTAAAGATGGTGAGAGGTTTATCACTCCACTCCTCAATGAAAATGTGTAGTGACTTTCAGGATTTCATCATCTATTGTTCATGATATAATTAAAAGTATGAATGGGACAAGGCCGAAAAACAGTTCTGAACTTTCAGCACTCAGCAGCACTTTCCAAAAACAGTCAATTTTATTTGTACAGCACTTTTTACAACAGATGTTGTCAGCAAAGCAGTTTTACAGAACTCAGGTTCAAGCCCCTAGTGAGCAAGTCGAGGGCGACAGAAGCAAGGAAGACCTCCCTCAGCTACAAAGCAGACACTGAACAGCTGAGCAGCTAAAATCCATTAGCATCATCATCTGCTTTTAGAAAAATCTTGCTATCCTCGATAAGATTTGTTCCTCCCTGATAATATGATTGGCTCAAAGTCTTTAAAATACAGCACAATACTTTATACCATCTGTATATCATTAGTACAGTTGGAGGCCTGTAACGTGTTGAAGGGGTTTGAGGAAGGAAATGCAGGGATAGAATTGTACAAAACTGAATTTAATCTAAACAAGGTACAAAAAAAAGGAAACATCACCATAACGCACAATAACAGTAAGGTTACACATCTACATAGACAATAACCAACACTGAACAAAGGACACAGGGGAATAAATACTCTTAAACATGATGAGGAACGCATGGTGAGGGGCGGGGACAGCGCAGGAACACATGAATTTCCTTAAGCCCTTCATGAGTGGTAATTTTTTGACCACAAAAATACTCAGAAATGCATACTCAGATCTGTAAAAATCTGCCCACAGGATTTTCAAATTGACCAATGGCATAGGGCATAGGGTGGTTAGCCAACTGTGGGCCACGATCGTTAACTGTACACCTATAGAGATGCACTTTTGGGCAACGAGAGGAAGTAAAAGATAAGTATTTGGCTTTGGAGCTACAAATTGTTGCTATCCATGGTGCTGAAAGTCATTTTTACATTATCATCATTTTTGTTTTTGCTATATTCTTGATTTGTGGCAAAAATATGAAAATAAAGTCAGCATGGCATTAATTAATAACCTTTAGTAAAGGTTAAAAAATAAACTTTTTATCATTTTTATTCCTAGTAAGCAAAGCATTGGCTGGGGACTATTTTCTGATGACTTTTATTATCATTAAATGCTAAAAAAACATTTACCAGTAACCTGTTTTATGAAGAAAGGCTCTGCACACCAATGTCCTTCATCCAGGAGGGGGAGGTGCCCTCCACCCCACCCCCTTTCCGTCAACTGACCCACCTTCCTGTGTCCGTGGGCCGGTGGGGGAGCACATCAGATCATAGCAGCTGTAAAAAAAACACACTGAACGAAGATAAGCTTTCAGGTGAATGCCAGTTCCACTGATGCACATGCTCAGTGGGTCTCATCAGTGGTCTTACAGCCCTTCACTGCCAGCATCCAGATGGCAGATAAAGCAATGGGGGAAACAGCGCACTTCCAAACAGCGCTGGCCATTCTGTTTGGGTTGGAGAGCCAGTGCTATAATTGTTCACTCTGAGTACACAGATGGATCTTGGCCATGCACTCTCTTTCGCAGCTGAACATTGCTGAAAGAGGAAATATGTTTCATTTTCAAGAGGGACATACAGCGCGTCCAAGAGGAGTCGGAAAACATGAGAGAGGAGACAGATCGTCGAAAGAGAAGACTTCTTTGGGGCAAAAGCCAACAGCAGAGCAGCAAAGCTGGTCCGTGGACAGTGGCATGGCTGTGGTCTGAGTGCTGCCATAAGCAGCTTGTGCTCAGCACCATAGTTCAGACACTTCACTGCGACCCCAGTAGGGCAGTTAAACCACTACAGCTTCATCAGCCTTTAACATTGTGACCCATTTAAACTGAGATCCATTCTCTCACTAACTCACTTTGATGAATCCATTTCAGGAATGCAAAGAGTTTTAAATAAGAGTTTCACATCGATGTAGCCTTGAAATGTAGAAAGGTCGTTCCATCCACACAGTCTGATTAGATGAAAAGGGTCTGAATACAGTGCACATGTGTGAACCATTAAGGCCTGTTGCTAAGTAACAACAACAAGAACTGAACCAAACCTGAACCACCGTATCCAGTTCATTTCTCACCTAACTAGCATATCGTTATTGTCAAACCAAAACCATATCTCCAAAAAAGCAACTTTACAGGAGGAGGAAAAAAACGCTTCAGGTTTCAATGTTCAGTGGGGCATAAAAGTATTTGGCAGCCACTCCTTCGTTGCCCAGGTGGTGTGTTTATGATTCAACCACGTTTCATCTTCAATGCCCTTGCTGATGGAATGAGGTTTTTGCCCAAAATCCCACAATACATGGCCCCATTAATCTTTCCTTCATGTGGATCTGTCGTTCTGTCTTCTTTGCAGAAAAACTGCCCCAAAGCATAATGTTTCCACCCCCATGCTTCACAGTGGGTGTGGTGTTCTTGGGATGCAACTCAGCATTCTTCC
>JBBIGC010047851.1:0-11525 GCA_037576955.1 Lepidarchus adonis | reverse complement strand
AGATAACATAACTAGGACTGCCTTCTTTCATCTTAGGAATATTGCTAAAATAAGGAATATGGTGTCACTACATGACTGAGAAAAACTTGTTCATGCTTTTGTTACTTCTAGATTAGATTATTGTAATGCATTACTCTCCGGATGTACTAGTAGGTTCATAAATAAACTTCACTTAGTCCAAAATGCAGCAGCAAGAGTCCTTACTAGAACCAGAAAATACGAGCACATCACCCACATCTTATCTAATCTACACTGGCTCCCGATCAGATTTCACATTGAATATACTGTAAAATTCTACCATTAACCTATAAAGCACTAACTAGTCTTGCACCACAGAATCTGAGTGAACTCTTAGTCCCTTACAATCCACCCCGCCTACTTAGGTCACAGGGTGCATGCCTTTTGCTGGTTCCCCATGTTGCTAAGGTCACAGCAAGGGGCAGAGCTTTCTCCTATAGAGCCCTACAGTTATACTTTCTGTTAGTTCTAGACAAGGGGTAGATCCAGAGGGTTCTCAGGCACATAGTTTTCTGGTAAACTGGGATGCTTGAATGCTTTCGCCCCCCCATCCCCCAGTTTTTTTTCTCTTTTTATCACTCTTCAGTGTTGACCAGAGGAGGATGGGTTTCCCTTCTGAACCTTGGTTCCTTTCAAGGTTTCGTCCCATAATTAGGGAGTTTTTCTGGCCACTGTCGCCTTTGGATAATTGGGGGCTCGGCCCGGATTCTATAAACTCTATAAAGCTGCTTTGTGACAACTTCAGTAATTAAAAGTGCTGTATAAATAAAATTGACTTGACTTGACACTCATACTGGTGCCAAACACTCATTTTTATGTAATTGCTGTGTTAATCAGAATCAGAATTGTGCTTATTGGCCAAGTAAGTGTGTAAACACATACAAGGAATTTGATTCCGGTATATGGTGTCTCTCAAGCACAGCAGTATAAAGGAAAACGACATCAATGTAAATATACAATGAAAAGAATACTGAACAAAAATAATATTCAATGGTATATAATCTACAGTCTACAATATAAGTATGTGATGTGGATTTATATTTATAAATATAAGATGTGTTACAATATATATATATATATATATATGTGTGTGTGTATATATAAGTTCATATAAAATTATATGCATATACGTATATGTAATTATAAATATAAATATATGTATGAATAACATGTCTATACATGTGCATAAATGGACACTCGTCCATACAATATACAATAAATACAGATATAAGCTTAACTCTAATATACAGTTAAGAAGGCTTTCAACTCAAGTAATACTATATGACACAAAAGAGTACACAATGATAAATGTTTAAGATATAACACTCACACAGAGGGCTATGTGTGTGTTGCCTGCATATAAAGTGATATAGCAGGCACATGTAGGCCACCCATGTTGGCAGCTCATATGTAGGCTTAGCTCCTAACAATTTTATTTTGTAAACTTTTGTAATCTGTTCTAGAATTTAATTTACAATTTTATCATAAGGTCTCAAAAATTAAATATAAGATATGAATATGCACGGTACTGTGCAAAAGTCCTAGCTATTTATTATTTATTATAGTCTTTATATTTGAAAGCTTTTTCCCCCCTCCAACAAAACATTAATATTAGTATAATATAAAATAACTGTAAACACTCTTATGTTTCAATTTGTTGGCTTAGCCATTTCTAGACCTCTCATCATGGAACTTCAGTATTACTTGCAGTTGCCATCAAATCCCTGGTTTGGCCTCAATCAGTCCATCCTTATGTTAAATCGGGTGCTAATGGAGCTTCACACATCCATGCAATGGCTGGAGGCAAACCTATGTTCTTCTAACCAGCTCACAAAATATCAGTGACTTTTATAAATGTTTCTTGTTGCTTTCACTCTAATGGTAAGTTGTGTTCTTGCTGGCAGAAAGACACTCAATGCAGAGATAAATGGCTTAAACCATTTGTGTGAGGGCCTAAGACTTTTGCACATTACTGTATATCTGTTTATACATTTAAACATGGAAAAGAGAAATTAAAAATCATTTGAATTATGATACAGTATTATTTTATCTGACCACTAGGTGGGGTTCTAACATAATTTACCAACTTGAAAATATTTTCCACAATGGTGGTTGGCATCCTAACTAACTCAAAGCTTTTTTGGGTCTGTTGCGGCTCATTGGCAGAGCATGCATCCTTCTGAACTATTGGTTCTAGTTTCAAATGCCAAGTGTATGAAAACCTTTTTAGTATAAATATTTCTTAGTTGTAATTGCGGTTTAGTTTAATTCTATATTTACCCAATTTCACCACAATAATTTTGGTCATGGCTACATTTCCAATTATTCTAATTACAGTATTACACTCATTTTCCAAAAACAAATACCCAAATCAGTCATAACAGCTGCCTAATATTGAGAAGGTCCGTCGATGGTGCCGAAACCGCTGACTGTGGTGTGTTCTTTCTATCAGAGTTAACTTTCACTTTTTAAACCACATTCGTTCTCCTGTGTCTTTGGACCAGAAAGGCTAGCCTTCACTAACCACATGCATCAATGAGCTTTGGGTGCCCATGACCCTGTCACTATTTCATCAGATGCCCTTCCTTTGATCACTTTTGGGAGGTACAACTTCCTGCATACTTGGAGTACTCCACAAGAGCCATTTTGGAAACGCTCTGACTCAGTCATTTGCAACATCTTCATGTTTGTCCACTTCCTGCTTCTAGTGCATCAACTTCAAGAACTTACTTAAACTTACTAGTGCCTACTATGTAAAATATGCAACACATCCCATCCCCCTGACAGGGAAAGTCAATAGAACTACTTTAGAAATACTTTACCTCTAAGTGGTGTTAATGTTATGATTGATCAGTGTCTTCTCATAAACACGTGCTGGGTTGGTTCAGTGCTAGAACAAACAGTTTAAGAGTTTAAATCCCTTTTTAAGTGGATCTAAAAGTGGGTATAGATTTTTCGCTCACTTGTATGGTACAGGGATAATTAGGTTAAGACCCGATTGCATCAGTTTTCACAAATTAGGTACTTGTTGTCAAAGCTATCAAGATCCCTAGTTCCCTGCTGTAACAGTTGCACTTTGTATTGTCTTGTTGTATGAAACAATAATTGTTTCAGCATTATTACGGTAAATGTAAACTGAAGTGAATGTTTTGTTTTACTACAGTCTTACCACAGTCTTGCTTAGTGTTACTGTCTGGAAATGTAATAATAGCAAAAGCAAATGCAGATCATTGCAAAAGTGGAATGTAGTGGGTGGACATTTCTGAAAAAAATCAACCAAAGAACGTACATTTAGATGTTGAATTGTGGGACGAGATCTTACTATCTTTCTCTACTATTAAAGTTAATAAATAGTTTTAGTGGTTTAAACGTTGCTCCTGAGATCAGAAGGTCACAGGTTCAAGTCCCCTGGGCACAACTGAGGAACCCTTGAGCAAGGTACCGTCCCCACTTCACTGCTGCCTGGGTGCTGTTGATAGCTGCACGCTGCTCCACGTGTGCACGTGTGATGGGTTAAATGCAGAGCACAAATTTCGTTGTGGTGACTGTCTGCTGTAGTGAGTAAGAGAGACAAATCTCTTTCACTTCATCATTCACGTACACATGGTGCCTTATTTTACATTCTGTGACTGTCACAGTTAAATGTGAAACAGTCTTGAGCACTTATACAGCAGGGCTTCTAAATGCTCAAATTTGTTCCTCATAATATTTTTGCACAAGGAAAGACTAAAAAAAAAGTAGAAATGTTACAATATCTAAGCAAACCATGTGCATTTACTAAATGATTTATTTAAGCAACATGGATTATGCAATTTACTGTTACTAATATTGTTCTAGAACATACTACTTTCCAGTTTCACTGATGGCTGTGGAAAATATGCACAGTCTAAGATGGGGTGGGGGGACCAGTAGCTGCTTGAAACGTCTGGCAGGCTTAAGTTTCAAGCATATGTTATTGTTACTTCCACAAAAAGGGGGAGGGGCCAGAAACA
Organism: Lepidarchus adonis; assembly: GCA_037576955.1. NCBI lineage: Eukaryota > Metazoa > Chordata > Actinopteri > Characiformes > Lepidarchidae > Lepidarchus > Lepidarchus adonis. Next base: position 7,515 of record JBBIGC010047851.1, on the reverse strand, counting down.
GAGGGAAAATGTGGGCCTTTGCATATGATGAAAAACCCAGAATACAGCCTTCCTTGGATTTTCTTCGTGAATGATTGCTCAAAACAGTAAGAGCCTTGTATTATAGCCCACATTTCATTTTGCAAATAGAAAAAGTACCAACAGACATGATTACTTTTTGACATCTACCTCACTGGCTAGCTCGGAGAGAATGCAACATGTTTCATATGTATTCATATTTCAAAACTGCTCTTCAAGTGATCTTAATTTCTGTGGTAGCAAAACGAGCTGGCATTCTGAATAGAGTTTAAATCTAGAAATTTTTAAAAATTGTAATAGAAGTAAAATATGTTATGTTTGTTTTGAGAAGAGAGAATTTGTTGAATCCTTAATTTGGACAATTTTTACTTTTGATGCTGCTTTATTGTAAGTGACGTAAAGAAAATAAACAGAAGCTAAGAGAAAAAAATATTGCATTATGTAATTGTAGTGTTATGTTATTGTCACAACATGATAAATGTTTTTTGAAATATTTTTAAGGCAATGGTATAATTAATTTGAGATTTTGATTTCATTTTAATTTGTCTTGTGTAATTTAAAAAAAGGGATTTTCTAAGATGTTACTCCATCACATTTCAACATAGTGATGCATTTAACAATATAGTTGTACTTACGTATTTAGAAAATCTGGGGAAGAAAAATCCAAAGTTTTTCAAAAAGCCCCATTCTTGTTATGTGTCAACATTGATGACATTTAGTAGAACTTTACTGACCTGTTTTAGGGTGTTTTTGCTGAAGTTCAAATGCCCTCACCCAATAAATTATATTTTAAATTCAATGTGCACTTTAAATTCATATAATTTGTGAATATGTAAAAAAGACAACAACACTATTTTCCTATCAATTGTGTAATGTTAGTTTACACTCTAAAAGGGAAATATACCACCAGTATACCACCTTCTCCACTCACCAATCACACACCTCAGTGTTACTGTGTATTTATACCCTGGAGGAGGAGGATGTGGGGGAACACATAAATACAATAATACAAAAGCTTATAATTACACTGTTTCAGTTCACTGGGTGTTAGTCAGCCATCCTGTGCATTAAAGCAGAATCAGTAGGAAGGGCAGTTTGACATATAGGTAACATTAGGATGTTTGTAGCTGGTTAGAGCTTGTCTCTCTTCAGTAAAGGAATTCGGAGCAGGAAAACAAGCAACACAACCAAACTAATATGCGTTTGATACCTTGTCTGTGAAAAATGCTGGTGGTAATCTGCATCTTAGAATTGTAACTATAAAAATGCAAATGCAAATGCATACCCTGGCCTCAATCAGTCACTAAAGGATGATTAGCCAGTTAACTTCCTTAATGCTGATAGCTTTACGCTACCATTAGCAGTTTTCAACAGCTATTTACTGTTGCTGAAAAATTATATGTTCTTGTAGTTTTAAGTTGTCTTTCATAGTCCTTTAAGTCCTAACTGCTAATTTTAGACTTTAATTATGAAGTTTGTATACTTCTACATTTTATTGATAGTCATCTTTATATTGATGTTCTATTATTCTGCCTACACCTTACCCATTAAACGTATTAACCATAATTAACATGCTTTCATTTGCTGAAACTGTTTCTTTCTTTTTTCCCCTCTTTTATCCATTTTTTGACTGGTTTACTTTAGTACCATTACGTACAGAAGAGGATGAGTTCCCTTACTGAGTCTTGGTTCCTCCCAAGGTTTCTTCTTCCAGTTCAGGGCGTTTTCCGTGCCTCCTTTGCATCTGGTTTGCTCATTAGGGCCTTGGTCCTAGACTTAGAAAGCTGCTTTGTGCAACATAAGTTGTAAAATGTGCTTTTTGATATTCTCTTCTTCCTCATCAGTTACAAATGTACATGGATCACTACCACATGACATCTCTGCTGATGCCCCCTACATAATCACCCACCAGATGTAAGAAATTTGATGATAACTTATGACCAATGTTGTCATTGTTGACCTCCTTTCCTGTCAGAGGATTTGTAGGCAGTATTACACTTCCCTGGCAAGAGGCATTTTGTCATCAACTGCCAAAAGAGATCTTCTCACTTTGTCGTCATACAGCTTAGCATATATGTGTTATTCTGCATAACTTGAGCAGCTTTGAGCAGGTTTCTCTTTAGATGGAAAAGAGACTCAAGAGGATAATGATGACATTGTTGAGGGCATGCTGGAATGCGACATCAATTGAAAATAAAAATGTATCCAATTATAAGGTGAAAGGATTCGATCATTGCCTGTGTTTGTATTTTTCTTTTTGTATTTTTGTATATTCTTGCAGGTTCCTGAAATGAAATTTGCCCAGGCTGAGCTTTGTATGTCGTATGGATTTGGAACTGGATTATATCATAAAAATTTTTTTAGCTTGAATTTGCATCCAGTCTGATTATTCGAGAGTTACAGTGACAAAATTACCACTACATAGGTTTACTAAATTAAAATAAATGTCAAAATGAAAAAGCTGCGTTTTTAGCTAATTAAAAAGTGTTTTAAATAAAAATTTAATAAAATATTTAAGCCAAAGCCAAAACTGAAGCAACTTATATATATGGTTTTCCTCCACCTAACAGTATTACAGAAATGATGTGTAACTTGCTTAGCACTTTGAAAAATAATGTGCCATCTTAAACAAATGATCCACAGACTTCTTATCACCTTCCTCTGCAGTCTGAAATCAATGCTGGAAATTTTCATATGACTTAAATGAAGCTGCAGCAAGACCCAGCCCTGCCCACAACCCACATCAGTGCAGTCTCTGACAACTGACTACCGAAGTTTCTGATCTGTTAGACAGAAGTATAAGGATTTTTCTGTACCATAGTGAGGATTCATACTCTTGATTTAATACTGACCCTGGGTGTAACTATCAATAGCATAGTCATCCAACCCCAGTCTACGGAAATCTCTGATCACTACCTCATCATTTATCAGCTTCACCTCAAAGACAATATAGTCACATATTCTCACTCTCGTGTCAGGCGAAATAAAACATCATCCAATACATTTTTGTATTTTGAAAATACTTTTGAAAATAATAAACTCCTCCATTAACCTTGGGTATATACCAAATGCCTTTAAATTAAATTACCTTCTACTGTCCACTGACAAAGGCAATATATCATTACTGGTCCTGCTCAGTGCTGCATTTGATACGATAGACCACTCTATTTTATTGAATAGATTAGAGAACGTGGTCGGGATTACTGGAACATCCTTGTCTTGGTTTAAATCATATCTGACCGACCTCTACCAGTTTGTAAAAGTAAACGGTGTACCATCAGTACATACAAAAGTAAAGTATGGAGACCCACAAGGCTTGGTCCTGGGACCCCTATTATTCTCATTATACATGCTCCCACTGAGATCAGTTATTCGCAAACACGGAATTAGTTTTCACTGCTATGCCGATGACACACAACTATATTTATCCTTTCATCCAGACGATAATCTCAGACTAAGCAAACTAGAGGATTGTGTACATGAAATAAAAATCTGGATGTTTTTAAATTTTCTTCAATTAAACACTGGGGAAACAGAAGTTCTTTTTTTAGGACCAAAAGCTGCTAGAGCTAAACTGACAGACCTAATGTTAAACTTGGCTGATTCTCCTGCAATGCCTGTCTCCGCTATAAGAAACCTTGGTGTCACCTTAGACTCAGATCTGTCATTTGACTCACATATATAATGTCATAATAATGTCCTTCGAACAACATTTCTCCATCTTCGAAATATTGCTAAACTAAGAAACGCACTATCACCCTCTGTCACAGAAAAACATGTTCATGCTTTCAAAACCTCAAGACTAGATTATTGCAATGCCCTGCTATCAGGATGTTCCATAGCGACTCACAACAATTTACAATTTTTCCAAAATGCAGCAGCTCGGGTCTTTACTAGAACTAGGAAATTCAAATATATCAGCCCAATCCTCCAAATTACTGTGGCTTCCAGTTAAATTTTGTATTGATTTTCAAATCTTACTACTAACTTATAAAGCCTTACACGGCCTCGCCCCTGAATACCTTAGTGAACTTTTCTCTGTTTACAAACCTCCACATCCTCTTAGATCATTAAGTGCTGGATATTTAGTGGTTCCCAGAATTTAAAAAAACCACAGCAGGGGGAAGAGGCTGGAAGAGGGGGAATAATCTTCCAGTCAAAGTTCGGGACTCAGACACAGTCTCTGCTTTCAAGTCTAGGTTAAAAACGTACCAGTTCAGCCAGGCGTTTGGTGAATAAAATTAAAATTCCTAATAGATGGAGGTCACAGAGTCTGGATTTCATGGACATAGAGAATTGGAGTGAACTGCGCTGCTGCTGTCGTCCCATCACTCTCATGCATTCTCTCAAGTTTGATGAGGGTGGAGTGGGGGGGCGCTGGTGTCTTGGGGCGCTCTCATGACCATGACCCCAACTCTGTCCCTTCTAGCGACGCTGCTATAGTGAAGTTTGCTGGAGTCTTATTCATAGTCCTGCTTTGCACTCAATGCTTATTCTTTAGTTTTATACCTTCACCCAACAAACACTAACTCTGTTCTTTCTTCCATCACTGATCACCTACACCCAACAAACGCTAATTCTGTTCTTTCTTCCATCACTCATCACTGAGAGGATCTGCCACCTATGTGTCCTGCCTGACTGAACCTTATCAGGCCCACCTGAACACTAGGGACTGCGAAGCTTCCAGCCCATGTTGTTGACTCCAGCCGATCCATCTCCATCTTGGTCTAACTGGCAACCACTGATGATCACCACATGTTCATTTGATGCCTACACCTCAAACAATGGAACTTATAAACAATTATCACAACTCATCACCTGACTGTTCATTAACTATTATCCGGTGTCGACCAGAGGAGGATGGGTTCCCCTACTGAGCTTTGGTTCCTCCCAAGGTTTCTTCCTCAGTTCAGTGAGTGTTTCTCGCCTCCGTCACCGTCACTTGCTCATTAGGGGCACAGACCCCGGCCCTTGTAAAGCTGCTTTGTGACAACATTTGTTATAAAAAACACTATATAAATAAAACTGAATTGAATTGAATTGATTCTTCTGTCATCAGCAGTGGAGGTCGTCCTTGGCCTACTAGTGCCTTTGCAATTTTAGCCTTTTCCATTCTTAGCCCAGCTCAAACAACCCCAATCCAGTAAAGCTGCAACAAAAAGTAGAACACAGAAAACATAAACTGAGTAAATGTACCATTTTAATAAAAAAGTTTTAAATGTAATTGTAGCAACAAAAAAGTTTCATGATGTGCCAAAAGTTTTCAATTGGTGAAATGTCAAGATTGCAGGGAGGCCAGTTCAGCACCCAGACTCTTTTACTACAAAGCCATGCTGTTTTAATAGAAGTATGCAGTTTAACATTGTCTTGCTGAATTATGCAAGTCCTATCCTGAAAAAAAATGTTGTCTGCATGGGAGTGGATTTGGTGAAATCTATATTTTTTAAAAGAATATAGTCAAGTCAAGTCAAGTCACATTTATTTATAGATCGCTTTTTACAACTGACGTTGTCACAAAGCAGCTTTACAGAGTTTATAGAATCCGGGTCCGAGCCCCAAATGAGCAAGCTAAGCGACAGTGGCAAGGAAAAACTCCCTATATACCCCCAGCCATTTTTTTTTACCACTTTGGCAATGTAATAGTCACTTGACACTTTTCACTGAAAATCGCAAAAAGCTAGTGGTCACTCATTGTTTTCTCACATTTAGGCACATCATCAGGTACATTACATTTGGGCCATGCAGTCAACAGAGAAGGGTATAAATGTAAATAGGAATCTCTTGTAAGGATGAATCTTCTGTTTTGCTTCCTGTCTTCAGCATACAGAGGGATAGCAGACTAGCTGAATTGGTAGAAGTGGTGGAAGCCATTCTCCAGGACAAGGAGAAAGCCTCCTTAGATGTAGGAAAATTTTGGGGAGAGGCACCTTGGCTCAGACATAGTTAAACAGCTCTGATGAGAAGCTCGCAATCAGTGGGGAATCTCAGCACATGCACAGACTGAGCTGAGCGAGCGCATTCTTTCCTGTGAACCCTGCTTGCACAAAGTAGATATTTGCTCACATAAATTTGACTTTTGGCAGTTTGGGCAGGGAACCAAGGGAGGCACTGGCTACCTCATGATTGGTCACTTTTCAACAAGGCCAAACCTCCACGAACAGAAGCTTGACATTGCAGAACAGGAAGACGAGTTTGTGAGGTGAGTGAATCAAGATCTGCATCCAAGGATGTGTATATGTGGTAGATTTTGTCTTAAGTAGCAGTATTTTTGGCAGCAGTAGCTATTTGTTAAACTACTAATGCTAACATAAAGTTATCTGCAGTAAGGACGTTAGCTACTTACCTGGCCAGGTTATGTGTTTTAATGTTAATATATTTTTCATAGGTACAATACTGAGATGCAGGCTGTATCTATGTATCCACCATCATGTTTTTTTAAAGAAACAAATTATTAAACACATATACATGTTTGAAAGTAGGCTGAAAACAAGCTTTCATCAAGCTTTCTGTTAGTTCTAGACAAGGGGCAGATCCAGAGGGTTCTAGGACAGAGTTTTCTAGTGAAATTGGATGTCTGGATGCTGTTGCCTCCCAATCTGAGGTGTTTACTCAGGTTTGTTGAGGGTTGAGTGGTTGGCTGCCTTATGTCCCAGGATGCCCTCATGTCTGTGCTATTTCCTGGCTTTCCTTTTTTAGCACACAGAGGGTGCAAAAGTAAAGACCCCTGGGGCTAAGCGATTGCTATTTCCCCAGAACACTGCAGATCTGAGCAAAACTTCAAACCTGGGCAAAGTTGCTGTGGAGGATGTCCGATGATCTAATTGGATCAAACAAAAAAACAGAACAACCTCTATCATCTGTCCAGTATCCTTTCAAAGTCAGAGATATAGGATAGAAGGAGACTAGTCATAAATCTTAAGGCCCAATGCTGAAGAGCAGTGCCTATAGAAATGCAGATGAAGTTTTCAAACCACCTCAAATTGTCTTCAAGTGTGAAACCCCTCAGTGTCTATTCAGGCTTTAGATTGTGACAGCAGATGTACTGACCTTAAAGCAGGTATTGTTTTATATCTGACTATTGCGCGGTTTATGTTGCACAGCATGCAAACATGTTGTGTTTTATATAGACTTTATACAATTAAAGCTTCTTAAGGTTATTATAGGATTATATTAGGTAAAAATAATCATATAAACCTATACTGTTTGTACTCTGAAGCATTCTGATCCACATTGGAAGGCCACCTCCTCAGGCTGAAGGAAAGGGTTAATAAAAACCCAGCAGGAAGGACCTTAAAGTTGGGTGTAGTCTTAACATAACTAATCATTTATCTAAATAATGATTTTCCACACAAAGAATGAGTCATAAATTGATTTGATTAAAAAACAGAAGAATCTTTACTTACTGTTTAAGTAACTGAAGTGCTGTTTATTGACTTCAGTTCAGCATTCAACACTGTCATCCCTCAGAAGCTGATCAGGAAGCTGGACCTGCTGGGA
>JBBIGC010047843.1:0-11525 GCA_037576955.1 Lepidarchus adonis | reverse complement strand
GCAGATTACAAGTATCTGCACCATAAATATAGTGTGGGTGTGTAGGAATACACAGTGTAAGAGCTGGGAGATCAGATCCATGTCAGATGCATTAAGCTTGAATTGCTAATGTTACACTTGAATGGAAGGATAAATAGAGATGAGTAGAGGAGTAGAGTGATTGATAGTGCAGTGTTTCTGCAGTATTCAACAAGTATTTAGATAAAGTCTCAGGAAAACCTTAAAACTGCATAAGGGCTTGTGTTTCTGCAGATTTTTAGCTGTGATTTTATATTTTTCTGATTTCTCCTGTGATAAGTGCCGTTATACCAGACTTGCACAAATGCAGCATATTCTTGAACTACGTGAAGTGGGCTTCACATTGCTTTTAACTGGTTTTAGCCAAACGCTAAATCCATCACTCGCAGGCCAGCAAGTTAATTAACATCTTAATCTATGAGATAAATTCCAAAGTGTGTTGCAGTCCTGCCTGTTTTTAGTCTTATTAAAGCATGCTACACCTTTAAAAGACAGAACATGGAACCAATATACAATCTTATGCAAAAGTTTGGCCACCCCTCGAAAAATAACCTATTTTGGTCATTGGTCTCTAAGAAATCTAAAAATTTCACAATATTTTCAGCAAACATTGATGCATAGTTACTTTTTATGTGATAAATTGAAAAAAAAATTGTGACACTCTGCAATAGTTTGGGCATCCTACATACTGTAATTAGTGCTTAGTAACACCTCCTCTGGCAGATATCACAGCTTGCAAACACTTTTAGAGCTAAAAGTCTTGGGATTTTCTCCCATTCTTCCTTGCAAAGATAAGATAATCCTTTTTTGCCCCACAAGTGGGAAATTTACAGTGTTATGCCAGAAAGAGCAACAAAAAGAATACTAAGAAAAAAATAAGTAAGAAATAAATAAATAAGAAGTAATGTTTTTAGAAAGTTACAGGTTAGATAAAAAGTATTTACACAAGTAATGTGGTGAACAATACAAATAAGAGTAAATGTGTTGAAATGTAATTTGAAATGTAACATTATTATTTACAAACCAGTATGTAGTGCAAGAAATACTGCACAGGAACATATTGCACAGAAAAAGAAGGAATCTGTAATATTCTTTGGTCATCTTGCATGCACAGCTCTTTTAAGATCTACCCACAAATTTCCAATGATATGTAAGTTAGGGGACTGTGATGGGCATTCCAAAGCCGTCTGCTTGGTGGATGGTGGAATGGTGGATTTCGAGGTATGTTTAGGATCATTGTCCCAGGGTAGAATTTGCTGGTATTTAGGGGAATCAATTTTTCCCTCCATCCGTGCAATGTTTCCTGTGCCACATGCTGCAATATAACCCCAAAGCATGATAGATCCACCCCTATGCTTAATGGTTGGCAATGTGTTCTTTTCAAGAAATGCTGCTCCTTTTTTCTTCAAACATGTCTTTGCTGATTGTGGTCAAAAAAATATTTTAACTTCATCAGTCCACAGCACTTGTTTACAAAATGCATCAGATTTCTGTAGATGTTCTGTTGCATACGTTGGATTTTATGATGGGGATGCAGGTAAAGTTTTCTTCTGCTGACTCTTCCATGAAGTTCTTGTCTGTGCAAGCATTGCTGCACAATGGAATGGTGCACCACCACTCCTGAGTCTGTGAAATCTTCCTGCAGGGTTTTTGCAGACAAAAGGGGATTCTGATTCGTCTTTCTGACCAGCATACAAGCAGTTCTCTCCAAGAGTTTTCTTGGTCTTCCAGATCTCATCTTGACCTCCACAGTTCCCTGAACTGTCATCTCTTAATTACATTTCTCACTGTGGAAACTGCAAGCTGACAACAATTTCCTGTCTTCTTGTAGCCTCCACCTGCATTGTGGGTATCAATAACCTTCATTGTCAGAGTCTTACACAGCTGCTTAGAGGAACCCATGGTTGTTGAGTTTCTGCAAGTGTGTGCACAAGGTTTGACGAGTCAAGAGTATTTGTAAAGCTTTGAAATTGGCACCAGCTGACATTTACTAATGACAGCTGTTGCCATGCATCAGATCTAAGGAGCTGATTAAGTCTGAAACCTTTGGAACTCTAAGGGTGCCCAAACTTTTGCACAGTGCCATAATAATATTTTTATTTTTGTTCAATTTATGATAAAAAAAAGTAATTATGCAATAATGTTTGCTGAACATTTTGTGTATTTTCTCCATGTTGTTGAGAGACTGTGTTAACATCTTTTCCATTACAATAAATCACCAGAATCTGTTATTAACCAAGGGGTGGCCAAACTTTTGCATAAGACTGTACACCATGCCACAAGAAATTGTTGTGTTAACACATATACATGTTGACATTTAAGACTTAAACATAATCTTTTAAAGACCTTCTGTAGTGCATAGATTCTGACTGTTTTTAAGACATTTTAAGGCACTAATTTAAGATTTCCTCATTTTAGACTTTTTAAGACTTTTTAACACAACAGAAACCCTGAAGTAACAAGCCAAGCTGGGTTGGAAGATGATGTGGTAAAAAGAAAGTGCCTCGGGAGCAATAGTATAGCGCAAGGTTCTCTCTATTCATAGAAGTTGGACATGGGAGATGAAAGTCTGCACTTTGTTTTACAGAATATCCAAACTCTTAGCACCCCAGCAAAAAACACACCACAACACCTTACATCTCACACAAACCCAAACGTCTTACATCTATCAGCTTTTAAGTGGGGGTCTCTTCATTTTAAATGATCACATTATCAATAAATCACAATCAATCTGAGCAAACAAGAGGAGCATAAAAGCATGCAGACAAAATAAACAACACCTATAGAATGAGGGAAAAGAAATGTTTAAGGCAAGTCTATTAAACTGAGACATGAGCACAAGCCTAGGGTCTACCCTTTATATGACAGCAAAAGGCAGAGGAATACATTTCAGAACATGTTTTGTTATTAAAACATGGACATGGGAACTATTTTTTAATGTTACATGAGAAATTTTATTTTGTCTATCATCAGGTCTTTTCTTTTTTGTTCTTATCGTTAATGTGGTTGTTTAATTCTTAGAGAATAAATAACATCTGAGAAGAAAAAGAAAACACTAAAAAAAGAACAGCAAAAATAATAATAAATATATATAATAAATAATTGACTGCTTTATTTACATGTAAACCAGTGAATTTCCTTTAACAAATTTCACTTTTTTTAGCCAGTGATAAAACAATAAATAAAAAAACAGGCCATAGCAAAAATTCAAGAATAAAAACTGTAAATGCATAAAAGAAATTACTTCTGTAAATTTGAGACACAAAATAAAAATTCTTCAAAGTAAAAAATGCCAGTAAATATTTCAGAAATTTCAAGCCAAAAACCTTTCAAAATAGCAGAATGTGATATCCAGATCTCATAATTCAGTGGTCCACTGCAGATGCATTAATAAAGAAGTTCTCTTGTCTAATTTAACAACAGTCAAGCTGTAGCCAAATGCGAAGTGTGAACAGTGCAAGAGTTGACAGCAGCCCTGGGTCCTAATTATGAAAAGGAAAAGAATGATTAAGTTGAGTGTTGTTTAATGACTTTAAACACATTCATTTCAAAGATGCCGTAGGCGTGAACCAGCTGACAGAAGATTTAAGTTTTAATTGACTCCCACATTCACATAGGCGCCTAATCTGTGTGCAGGTCGGATTATCATATCAACACACAAGGCTACTGTATGCACAGGCAAATATTGACATGAATGCCTTATCATCCTGCTAATGAAAACTGCACCAATGTCTCATTTGCCGATTATGTCTTGTCACTATTAATTGCAGAAGAGGACAAGTTCGTCTTTTCAGTCTTAACTCATTTATCATTCAACCTCAGCAGTTTCATTGCCACCAATCTTGCTTATTAAGAGCTAGGGTCCAGACCTATATACAGCTCTTCAGTAAAATGATAAAGAAAAGGGTGTGTATAAATGAATGAATAGATTGAATGAATCAATGAATGAATACAGTGCCCTCCATAATGTTTAGGACAAATAATTGTTTTTCTTTTCTTTTCTTTTCCATTAAAAGTTTGCCAGGGACCATCTGGATGTCATATGGTCAGATGAGACCAAAATGGAACTCTTTGGTATAAATGCCACTCACCGTGTTTGGAGGGGGAAGAATGCTGAGATGCATCACAAGATCACCATAACCACTGTGAAGCATGGGGGTGGAAATATTATGCTTTGGGGCTGATTTTCTGCAAAGGGGACAGGACAACTTATCCGTATTAAGGAAAGAATGAATAGGGCCATGTATTGTGAGATTTTGGGCAAAAACCATCAGTAAGAGCATTGCAGATGAAACGTGGTTGGATCTTCCAGCATAACAATGATTCCAAACACACCGCCCGGGTAACAAAGGAGTGGCTACATAAAAAGCATTTCAAGGTTCAGGAGTGGCCTAGCCAGTCTCCAGACCTCAATCTAATACAGAATCCAGTGACATACTAAAAACATCACAGCTCCTGAGAAGATCTGCATGGAAGAATGGGCCAAAATACCAGCTACAGTGTGTGCAAACCTGGTGAAGACTTACAGTACAGGAAACGTTTGACCAACCAAGGCTACATTACAAAGTATTGAGGTGAACTTTTGTTATTGACCAAATACTTATTGTCTGCACCATTATACAAATAAACGCTTTAAAAATCATACAATGTGATTTGCAGGATTTTTTTTACATTCTGTCTCTCTCAATTGAAGTGAACCTATGACAAAGATTACAGACGTCTCTCATCTTTTTAAGTGGGACAACTTGCAGAATCGGTGGCTGCCAAATACTGACAAATATTTTTTGCCCCACTGTGTATATATATCGTATTTCCCCAACAATAGGCCATGGCTTATACAATGCGTTTGCATTTGGAAGCTGTTGCTGTGAACACACAACATGCGGTCAAAGGAGCTCTCAAAGGAGGTGAAACAGACCTGAGACTGAAAAAAAATCCATCAGAGAGATAGCAGAAATGTTAGGAGTGGCCAAATCAACAGTTTGGTACATTCTGAGAAAAAGAGTGCAATGGTGAGCTTGGGAACTCAAAAAGGCCTGGTTATCCATGGAAGACGATAGTGGTGGATGATTGCAGAATCCTTTCCATGGTGAAAAAAGACCCTTCACAACATCCAATCAAGTGAAGAACACTCGCCAGGAAGTAGGTGTATCAGTATCTAAGTCTACCATAAAGAGAAGATACTTCATGAGAAGAAATACAAAGGATTCACCACAAGGTGAAAACCATTAATTAGCCTCAAAAATAGAAAGGCCAGAATTTAATTGGCCAAAAAACACCTGAAGAAGCCAACCCAGTTCTGGAACAGCATTCTTTGGACAGATGAGACCAATATCAACCTGGACCAGAATGATGGGAAGAAGAAAGTATGGTGAAGAATTGGAACACCTCATGATCCATAGCCCATCACATCTTCTGTAAAACATGGTGGAGGCAGTGTGATGGCATGGGCAGACATGGCTTCCAATGGCACTGGGTCACACGTGTTTATTGATGATGTGATGAAGACAGAAGCAGCCAAATGAATTCTGAAGTGTAAAAGGGATTTACTTTCTGATCAGATTCAGCCAAATGCAGCAAAGTTGATTGGACGGCGTTTCACATTACAGATGGACAATGATCGAAAACATACTGCAAAAGCAACACAGGAGTTTTTTAAAGCAAAGACGTGGAATATTCTGCAAGAGTCAAACCAGATGTCAACCCAATCAAGCAGCGTTTCATTCGCTCAAGACAAGACTAAAAGCAGAAAGACCCACAAACAAGCAACAACTGAAGACAGCTGCAGTAAAGTCCTGGCAAAGCATCACACAGGAGGAAACCCAGCATTTGGTGATGTCCATGGGTTCCAGACTTCAGGCATTGCCTGCAAAGGATTCTCAACAAAATATTAAAAATTAACATTTTACTTGGGTTTATGTCTATTTGTCTAATTACTTTTGAGCCCCTGAAATGAGGAGTAATTGTATAAAAATAGCTACAATTCCTACATGTTTAATCATACAGTTTTGTTCAACCCCATGAATTAAACCTTAAAGTCTGATCTTCGATTCTGTTGTAGTTTATTCATTTCAAATCCAATGTGGTGGCATGCAGAGCCCAAACCATGAAGATTGTGTCACTGTCGCAGACTTTCTGCGATTGTAGAGTTTATCTCATCTAAATGCAGCATATGATTAGCTTTATTAAATTTAACCTCCCAATATGGTCATATTCTGACAAGAAGTATAAAAAAACCTTTCTTTGCTGCTGGAAAACAGCTCTGCACTGCTCCTTCATACAGCAATGCCCATCATCAATCCACATGTAAATTCTTTAGTATAAAATTAGCAACACTGAAATGCAAAAATTATTAGGCTTACCTAATAACCTAGCTTCAAATCGGATCCGTAAATGTCAATTGCGACCTGTGTTGCTTTTCTGTCTCTGATATTGGATGCGTTCATCTCGAATATAACAGACAATTTCTGGAGCTTAAATTCTGTAGCATATATCAGAGGTTCAATATTTTACCAATTTAATTGTTTATGCTCAACTATGGTAAAATGTTACTACCGGTATAGAGCTGCAAAAGTCTCCAGAGGCATGTCAAATTAGACACTTTTACAGGTTGTTAAATTCAATAACACTGCGGATAATAAAATGGGGCGGCTTATTTTAGATTTTTAAAAAATAAATAGACATTTTCTGCGTCATCATTCTACAGATTTATCTTGGTCTCGTCTATCCAGAACACCTTTTTTCCAGAACTCTGCAGACTCTTTTAAGCACTTTTTCACAAACTGTAACATGGCCTGACTGTTTCTAATCTGATGGACAGGAATTTGAAGATTTGTCTTCACCCTAGTGATCATTCTTCTGTTATCTGTAGTGAAGGTTTTCCTTGGCTTAATGGTCCCTTTGTGATTACAGAGCTCACCAGTGCATTCTTTCTTCCACCCTAAATACCACCAGCAAGGCTTCTGCCCCACTTCAGGTAACAAAATGCTGGACTACTGCTACACCACACACAGAGGAGTGTCTCTCTCTCTCCCACGTGCACATGGCTGAAACAAAGTGCTACATGCCATAACAAGTACATTGCTGGACGTGGGACATGTTCAGAGGTTCATCCTCTTATTTGGACGTGTAGTCCACAGTCATCATCACTTTCATTAGGACCTGCATGGAGGGGTGCCTTCCATCCAAACAGTCCATTCATTTTCCGACCAGAAAAAAATGCTGATGAACTCTGAGATTCGTCACTGAGAGCCATCAAACACAAGGTTTGGTATGGCTTTAAATATTTCTATTATGACAAAAAAACTAATTATTTCTTGTGTACCTGAAGTTGTAATTGTTACATGTATTTATTTAATAAAAATAATATAAATAATGCAAATAAATTGTATGTGGATTATGTCTTTGTTTCACATACAAAATAATAAAAATATTAACAAAAAATAATAATAATAGTAATAAAATAACACTGCATACTAATAAATATGAAGAAGGAGGCAGGATTGGGGGTAGGTTGGTAGGCAGGCTTGTGGGTGGGCAATATGTGGGAAGTTCCTTATAAGAATTTCTGTTGATTTTGATAATTCCAGTGTTAATGATATTCCAAACAGTTGATTTTGGTAATTCTAATCACAAATGATTTTATTATTGTTTTTCTGTATCATAATACATTTCTTGACTTTCATTTGCACAGCTTATCTGTTCATGCTGAACAATGCCATAAACTCGGAGATTCCTCACATGCGGGCTTGTGGGTGAGCAATGAGGGGGGAGCTCCTTATGAGAATGTTCATTGCTTTCAGAAAATTTAGTGTTACGGTTCGGTTGTGCTTTACCAGAAAGCACCTTGAACATTATTGTCAGATGAGACCAAAATCAATCTATTTGGCCTCAAAACTAAATGGTACACCTGGCACAAATCCAATGCAGTTCACCATCCACAACACACCATAGTAGGGCTGCAATTAAACAATTATTTTAATAATCGATTAATCTGTCGACTTATTTTTCGATTAATCAATGAATCGGATAAACGTAGAAAAAAAACAAGAAAAGCATTAATTTCCACCCTTTTATTAAAAAACAGAACTAAAATCTTTAGAAAGTGCATAAACATGTTGCTCCTTGAGCTGTTATAATAATACTAAAGCAGGGTTAATAACCAAGGTTTAAGGTGCAGATCATTTTAGTGAAGCCGTCATCTTCACCCATCGACTGAGGCCTCATGTCAGTGACGAGCATGTTGAGGAAACTGTCTGTCAAGACAACAGTTGCTGTGGTGAACATGATGCATTTCCCATCAAGAAGCCTCTCATGGTTTCTGTTTTTTTCTGGAATCAAAAAGATAGCATGAGTGTGTGTAATAGCACAATTTTTACATCAACTATAAATACATACTTACATACATACATGCTTGTTTTAGTTATTTAGATGTGTAAAGGTAAGTAACACAAAGCGCAATTACAGACAAGACACACACACACTCAAGTTCACTTGAAGCTTATTCATTAAATTATTACCATCAATGTAATAAGTGCAAGGTTTATTTATACACCACATTTAAACACAGCTTAAGATGACCAAGTGCTATAAAATAACATTAAAATTAAATTAAAAAGTACAACACGCAAATATATGTCAATAATAACCTATATGGGACAAAGCACAGAATATACACTGCAAACAATGCTTTTCTAACTTAGCAGCTTTGCCCTGTTTTCAATCAAATATCTAAAAAATCAAGATACATTTACTAGACACATAAAATAGCATAAGAAATTATGTCTTTTTTTCTGAAAAAACAACTCAAAACAAAGTAGGGTTCTGTAGTGACTTACCTGCAGTTGAACTCCCTTCCTCCTCATTAAAACGCTGGACCATTCAGGTGCTGGATCATTGCTGTGCTGCTCCTGTGCAATGTCGCTTTGCACAATTTGCTGTTAACACACTTTTTCTGTGTATTTAGTGTGAAATACTCCGCTTGTTTGTTTAAATGTTTGCTCCGTCCTGT
This sequence comes from Lepidarchus adonis, assembly GCA_037576955.1. Classification (NCBI taxonomy): domain Eukaryota; kingdom Metazoa; phylum Chordata; class Actinopteri; order Characiformes; family Lepidarchidae; genus Lepidarchus; species Lepidarchus adonis. Next base: position 2,497 of record JBBIGC010047843.1, on the reverse strand, counting down.
CTGTGAGGCGCTAACTCAGCTAGCATCTGTGCTCGCGAGAGAGAGACGGAGTGTGTTCCGCACTCAACTAGTTTTGATTTTCTTTTTAAATAATCAAACACTCCACGCGACACAACGAATCAATTATGAAATGCGATGCCAACTCTTTTAGTAAACGATTTTTATCGATTAAATCGATTCATTGTTGCAGCCCTACACCATACCTATAGTAAAGACTGGAGGTGGCATCCTGTTGTGGGGGTGTTCCACGGGACCTGGGGCTCTCATTACGGTAGAAGGAAAAATGCATTGGGCAAAATACCATCAAATTCCTGAGAACAATCTACTAACCTATGCCAGAAAGATGAGGATAGGCAGAATGTTCACCTTTCAACATGACAACTACCAAAAACACACTACAAAGTTGACTAGACAGTGGCTGAAGGAGGAAAAAAAGTTAATCTTGGCATGGGGCCAATCAGAGTCCAGACCTAAATCCCACTGAACATCTGTGGAAAGATTTGAAGATAGCAGGCCACCAATACTCAGCATCCAATTTAAACAGTTCAGTAAAGAGGAGTGCACAACTATTGCTCAATCTAGATGTGCAAAGTTTATTAGCTGATAGAAGTATCCCAAATGACTCAAGTGAAAGTGACCATTTGTCATTGTGAGCATACCATCACACAAGGGCACTACAATGAAATGTAACCTCTGCATGTAACGTATCATACATGCACACATGGAGCAGCGGGCAGCCACCAACGGCACCTGGGAAAAAGTGAAGTGGGGACATTACCTTGCTCAAGGGTTACCTCAGTGCAGGACTTAAACCTGATCTTCCAGTGACAAGGGGAAGGTCCAAATACAAAAACATGAAATGGATGTACTAGAACCTGTGAAGAATTTAGTCTAAATACACTTTATTCAGAAAATAATGGCTAACTTAGCAACAAACAAGAATGGTGTTGTTCAAGAACGGCAGTTGATATTAAAATTTACCAAGCTGTTAAAAGTCTATACTTATTTGTCCCTACTCCCAGTTAATAGCACAAATAACAGCACATTTATTGTTTTTTTCTTTTCATGAAGGGAGAGGTTAATTTTCATTAATACAATGTAGAAAACAGGCAGAAAAACAGATTATTATCTTTTTCCAGACTGTGCTTTTCCTCCCTGTAATGACTCACTGTGTCTCTTATGCCAGGGAAACTTGTGCGCTCTTTCAAGTGAAAATGAAGCAGGCTATTCCACAGTGTATCAATCAGTGTGGCAGAGTTTTGAAGATGCATGAAACAAGACGAGACCATCAGCAGTTTTTAAATCAAGCATTTCAGCAGAAATACTCTCTGCTTTTCTTCTTGCCCTTTAGCCACGCCAAAACCTCTGACAGACCTGAATCATCTGTATGTTACTTAGATAACTTCATCCACCCATACTCCCCAAAAACATATATTCTTGTGTCTTATGAGGTCCTGCATGCATGAATAAGATGAAGCAACCCAATGTAATTATCCAGCTTTTTTCTCATTATGCTAACGAAATTTTTTGCCCCTCAGAAAATTTTGCATAACAGAATACAAAGAATGTGCTAAATTTACTTTGTAGCAACATTTACATTAAGAATATCAGGAATTAAAATTTCACAATGAGGGAAAAAATACACTGCACACTGATTATGGCTGCTTAGTTTCAGAACAATAGTATTCACATAAATCATATTTATTTAATCAGGTTATAAATAAATGGAAAAATATAGTAAAAATATAATGCAAAATGTGACAACACAGAATGCGACAATGCTAAACTGTTTTGGGTATTCCAGTTTTATTTTTCTTACACATTTTGCCCCTTCTAAAATGTTGAAGAAATGTCAAGATCATGGCACGGGAAGAAAAGTCTATTCCACATTAATCAACAGCAAAACAAAAATACTCAGTCCATTGAAAGATGTTTTTTCTGGGACCGGGGGTCAGGTGTTACTGACTGGTTATGTGGGAGCTCTAAAACTGAACTTAGCAAATAACCTATGGCTACAAATACCACAAAGCTGTCTAGATATTAATATCTGTAACCCCAGCACCAGTCACTTGTCTTTGCTTTCTTGGACACCTTTATTATCTACATGTGTTCTGACAGAGCACCATTTACTTTTGTCCCCTTTTCAGTGTTTCCATTTATAGATTTATTTCTTTATCTCTTAATAATATGGATATTTGAGGGGTAGTAGAATATCTAGGTTTCAAATTAAAGATAAAATGTTCATACATCAAGTTGTTGCATGTACAAATTTGTACAAAACACTGTTAACACTGTTTCATACCTCTTGAACTTTTATTCAACTGATAAATGTTGGGATGGAGCATAATAAGAATGAAAAAGTTTAAAGAATATTCAAGTTGTGCTATTTTGGAACATTTCATAACAATGAGCTGAGCTGGCCCCTCCTTGAACCGCCACCTTATCGTGGTGGAGGGGTTTGGGTGTCCCAATGATCCTGGGGGCACTGTTGTCGGGG
>JBBIGC010047814.1:0-22500 GCA_037576955.1 Lepidarchus adonis | reverse complement strand
CTGATTTTATCCCTCGTTTGGTGTATCGTTACCGCTATGGACCATGTGCCACCTCAAATGCAACTGGTATTCAGTAAGGAAAATATCTATTTTAACACTGTATAATGTTGTCACGAATGTAGGATGGAAGGACACAAATGCAGGAGTTTTTGAAACCAAAAGAAAAGACTTTAATAAGTCAAAAACCATAAACAACCATGAACCTGACGTGACAATGAAACCGCAACAACAAACAACATTTACCCACACCTGGGCTGAGCCAAGAGGAGCTACATATACCCGTCTTAATCCCAGACACCTGGGAGCTAGGACCCAACTGGTCACATGGTCTCAGGCAATCACATGACTGTTCAGAGGGAGCCAGTCAAGACCTTACAAATGTGCTGACGTGCTGCACCTGCTTAACCCTTTTCACCTTTCCTCTCTGTCTCACACAGTTGTATGTCTGGTTACATCAATAACACTCTGTCCATTGCTAATTTCAATGATGAAAACATCAGAAGAGACTTTCAAACTGACCAGTTCATTACTCATGATAACACGAATGTGACGTCTTGCAGGTACTTATGATAACTCTAACAAAATGTGACTACACATTCATTATCAGAAATACTCAAATTCAGTGATGTTTATGTTGCGTTTTTCTGTAGCTATAGAGACTACAGGAGTAATGAGGACTATACTTTGACCAGTCAGTTTTGGGTCATTCAGGCAGTCCGCTTTGCCTTTGTTGTCCTTTTTGAGGTATTGTAGCTGTCATTGAGAAAATTATCATAAAATTATAATTTTTAATATAAAGTATATCATATATACAGTTTCATGGTATTCATGGTAATATTCTGTTGTTTTCTCCTTCTTTCCCCCCAAAAATGTATGTCAATCTGAGCAGCATGTGGTGGTGATGTGTAAGTTCATAGCAGGGTGGTTTGTTCCTGGTTCTCCTTTAGAGGTGAAAAATAACAGGCTGGAAGACAAACTAACCAGACTGAAGGAGGAACTGAAGTAAGTGACCACAATGTTCACCATGTATGCTAACATTCATTTCATTACTATTCAGAAATAATTGTCTGGGTAAAAAAGTAAGGACCCATTAAAAACATTTAATGCTATATAAGGGGGTGGGGTTAGTGTGACTGGATAGTGTATTATTTCAGTGCATGTGATAATGCTACGGCATGACTCAGTAGAACCATCAAATCATCAGAAAAAAAGAAATTAATCTGCCCTGGTGTAAGTTTTTGAATATATTTAGAATTTAAATGCATTACTGATGATCTGAAGAGAGAAATGAACAGAATCTGAATGGATGCACATGCCATGGCTGACAAAATATAAGAAGAAATGCAGACAATACAAACCATTACTAACCCTAAGAATAGAATGATTAAAATAATTGTGTTTTATTTCCCAAACAGAGCTGAAAGACAAAGACACAACAGGTCAAAGAATGAATGACCAAGTCTGTTGGCAGTTCCAAATATATAAACAAGAATCATCAACACCATGGAATGATTGCACAGAGTATGAAATATGACCATTTAAATGATGAATGACCATTTTTAAGATGACTGATGTCTTGATTCAGAAGGGAAAATAATGAAGGAGAAATATGAACTGTTGTGCATTTACCAACTTGTTAAATGTTTACATATACAACATTCCTCACACTTTATTGAGCCATTCTTTGCAGACTGCAAAAATGTCTTGATTTAGCGAATATTTAGGACCTGGCATGTTTGCCATGCATATTTATTTTTTATGTTGAATTTTTATTTGTAATGGAAGTATTTCTTTATTTTTTTTTAAAGTTGTTTTAACTTGATTATACTTATTTGCTGGTCATGTACACCCTCTCACTCTCTCTCTCTCTCTCTCTCTCTCTCTCTCTCTCTCTCTCTCTCTCTCTCTCTCTTAATTTGTTTTTATTTGTCTCTGGAACAGAAAGTGATTTAACTGCAGGTTTGCCACACTCTCCAATTTCTTAAGCTGTGAAATTTTTAGAGGTTTCTTGCATGTATAGCCCATTTCAAGTCACCCCACACCCTGGGATCAAAATCAAGGCTTTGAGTCGACCACTCTTGGATTTTCATCTCCACGTCTTTTTGGATTTACTGATGGTGAGCTGGCCTGCAGCAGCAAAGCATCCCCCAAACCATTTCCACTTTCATGCTTCATAGTTGGTGTAAGGTTCTTTTCATAAAATACAGCATTTGGGTTATGTCAGACATGTCCTCTGTTCTGGTGTCCAAATTATTCCATTTTAGACTCATCTGTCCAAAGAACATTATTCCAGAAGTCCCTGTCTTTGTCTATGTTTTCTCTGGTAAACTTCAGTCTGGCCTTGATGTTTCTCTTAGAGAGCAAAGGTTTCCTCCTTGCACACCTCCCATGCAAGCTGAGCAGTCTTTTTCTGTTTGTAGAGGCTTGTACTTTTACATGAACAGTAGGTCCTGTAGGTCCAGTGATGACATTTTAGGGTTTTTGGAAACTGCTACAATCTTTTTTTCTGAAGGACTCTGACAGCTCTTTTGATCTCACCATGGTATCCACTCTCACCACAACAGTCAGGAGCACACCAGACGAAATGTCTGATGTTTAAAGGGAAAACCTCCTTCAAAATGCTGAGTAGCAATGTTCTAATCTGATGCTAATCTGATGTTCTAATGTGCACCTGATGTGCAACACTTTTGTGTGATTTGAGAATAATTGGGTGTCCAACTTTATTCCTTACCAGAAATAGCATTTTTGTAGAATGACATTTTACAGAAGATTTTGACATTTTTTCTGTTTTAATTGTTTAGCTACTGTTAACCCAGTATTGTTAAAATTTAGATTAAATATCCATATGTCCAGGAATGTTATAAAAACACTCTACTTTAGGGTGTCATAATTTTTTTCACATGACTGTATATGAAGAACTTTTCTGAAAAATGTGAATTCTCTGTCAAAATGAAGATATGAAAATACATGGTTAAGTCATGGGAGTCAGAATGTCATGATTGTGTTTTCATAAGAGTAGCTGTACATAAGTTTTATAATCATTCACTTCTAAACATTTTTCTTTTGACACCGTTTGGGTCAACTGCAAACACTTTTTCAACCCATTATGCTAATGGTATATGTGTTATGCATATCCTTCTTAAACACCCAATGCTTGAATTGTAAAATAAATTGGGTTATTTATTTTTTTATCTAAGCTATGTTCATTTATGTTCTTTTGTCAACCAATCAAGAAAGCTAGCATGTCATAAGTACTCTGGCTTGTCCTCATTGATGTGTAACTAAAACAGCCATTGAAACTATGACATGTTTATGTCTTCAGTTTAATTAAGCTTGCGTGTAGGTACACAGAACAAAAATATAAACACAACACTTTCGGTTTTACTCTCATTTTGCATGAGCTGAACTCAAAAATCAGAAACATTTTCTACACACACAAAAGACCCATTACTCTCAAATATTGTTCAAAAATCTAAATATGTGTTAGTGAGCACTTCTCCTTTGCTGAGATAATCCATCCCATGTCACACATGTGGCATATCAAGGTGCTGATTAGACAGCATGAATATCGCATGGTGTGTCTTAGACTGCCCACAATGAAAGGCCACTCTCAAATGTAAAATGACACAAAAGATATAACATTTGGTCAAATACAGTCTTATGCAAAAGTTTTGGCACTCCTTGATTAATAACAGATTTAGGTAATGTCTCTTTAGCACAATATTTTCAGCAAACATTGATGCATAGTTACTTTTTATACCATAAATTGAATACAATAAAGTGTGTAAGACTGAAAATGAAAGTTGTTGATGCCCACAATGCAGGAGAAGGCTAAAAGAAGATAGCAAAGCATTGTCACCTTGCAGTTTCCACAGTGAGAAATGTAATTAAGAGATGGCAGTTCAGGGGAACTGTGGAGGTTAAGATCTGAAAGACCAAGAAAACTCTCAGAGATAATTACTTATATGCTGGTCAGAATCAGGAGTGGTGGTGCACCATTCCACTGTCCTTTATGGAAGAGTCACCAGAAGAAAACCTTACCTGCATCCCCATCCTAAAATCCGGTATATCTATCGGTATGAATTCAAAGGTTCATATGAACTGACATATCAAAGATCTTGCTTTTATTTTATTTCGGAAAATATCTCAGCTCAGCTTCAGCTATCATGTCAAATTTATAACTAAATCAGCATTTTGGCATCTCAGAAAAATAGCTAAGGTTAGAGATTTTCTGTCAATACAGGATTTTGAGAAACTAATCCATGCCTTTATACCTTGCCTTCTTGTGTTGATTATTGCTTTTCTTTATTCACTGGCTTCTCTAAAAAGACCATTAGACAGTTACAACGTATACAAAATGCTGCTGCTAGAATTCTTAAAACCAATAATATAGAGCACATCATCCACTGTGCTTACTGTTCCGCTCGGTGACAGTGGAAGTGGATTCAGCCATGAAGCAAGCTGGTTCTGATGTCTGAATGCTCTTTGTGTGCTACACCAGTTGGGGGCGCACTAATGTTTAGAGTTCTTTTAGGAGCTTATTAAAGCAAAAGATTCTGTCCTGATTCGAGCGTTGAAACTTGGTGTCGTTTTCCTTCTTTTTCCACCGAAGATTATCCAAGCCAGAAAATAGTTACAGTATGTTTTAATTCTGTTCTTTAAGCTTGCTTTAATGCTGTTTACCCTCGTAAAGCACATCGAAAGACCATATGTATGATAATGTGTTATATACATAAACTTGCCTTGCCTTGCCAACTTTTCAGGAAATGGGGATTGCACTTAATATATACATACGTATAAACATTATAGCACAGTTCTACTGATTTCACTGACGAGCAGCACAGTCTTGCTTAATTTGAGCGTAGTTCTGAGTAGATAAAAGGAAACTAAAGGAGGAGGATGGATTCTATGAGCTTAAGCTGTCGGATCAAAATATTTTAGTGCTTTTAGTTTATTAAGCAAAATAACCATATGTATGTTGAACATAAGTTTAGACTGTGAATAAAACAGGTTTATTTAGTATACGTTATATAGTTTTATATAGATTTTAGAAAAAGTTTCTTTTGAAAAAGAAACTAACAAAATAAGCATACAAAGAGCATGAAAGAAAAACAAGCAATAATTATTATATAAAAATAAATTAGTAGTTTCATCATGACAATTGCACAATAAATAGAAATTTCATTTCATTTCAAGATTTTTTGATGAAAGCTGACGTATTCAGATGCGAGTGATCACACTGTTGTATAATATATGTACATATATTGTACATTTAACATATGTACAATATATTGTACATGTAACATATGTACAATATTCGTACATGTTAAGTCCGCGTCTAGGGAGAATAAAACATTGACACTATTAACCAATCCTCGCTCAGGTGTTGGGGCAATTCTAACCAATCGTAATGCGGAGGGGTTGGGCTTGTGGGAATATGGGTGTAAAGCAAAACGCAACAGGTAAGCGCGACGTGCGTCACGTGACACGACGGGGCTCAGAGCACCAGTACTCCAGGGGGTATCAACGACGAGGTGCTCGGCTGACCGTCCTCAGATCTAGTAATAACTCATCTCCTTCATCACACCATTTACTGTCTTACTCAGCTAGCCTCGGCTCATCCTCAGGAGAGCTTTACTGTGGTTTTATGAAGGCATTTCTGTTTTTGTTGCCATGGGGCACAGCCAGCTGCTTCTCTTCTTGTGTTTGTGGAGTCAGTTTGCAGTCATAACCGGAGGTAAGACTTTAAGGTCGATATTTCTCTACTTTCTACACGAGGTGAGTGTATGCTTGATATAAGAGGCCAGAGGAGATAGCACTAGTTCTCGAGTAAACGCTTAGTATAAAGTGAGGAGTCAACTGTAGTGTCAGTGTCGTAAAGAAATCTGTAAAGAAAATACACCACGTATAATTTAGAAAATCCCAACGAGTAGCATCAATACACTTTAACAATTTAAAAGCGCCATTAAAAACGGCTGTGTTCGTCTGTACGGCGGTAAGGCCAGCATGACCTTTGGACAACACGGTCCTGTAACTGGTTAATGAATGATGGAGATAAAACTGCAGAACAGCAGTGTGAGCTTCTGGAGGTAGTCTATAAGACTGTCCCAGGTCAAGATGGTAGTTTAGCTGTGTCATCAACGCATTAAGTCAATACCTAAATTAGGTCAATATGCTGTAGACTGTGAGGAATAATAATGCAAATCATAGTAACACGTTTAAAGGTTAATTACAAATTACATTGGTTCAGTCTTGTTTTATGTGAAGTGCAATTCTGGTTATTTATCTACAAGCCCCGGACAAAGGGTTTTAATACTCAACGTTCCTTGAACAACAAGAATGTTAGGTCAAACCAGTTGTCTGACCTTCTGACATCTATTGTTGTTAGCACATATCAGACTCAGAAATGGCTAAGTAGCTGAGAAAGTCAACAGGCTGGTTTCACCCACACTTAGTCATGATGTTTACTGTCAGTGGGATCATGGCATCTCACTTTTAAAACATATGACAATTCAGTGTTATCACTTTTAAAACATATGACAATTCAGTGTTATCATTTTCAGTATAAACCTTTCTCTTCTTTTCCATCTCCTCTCAGCCCTTGGCCACTGAGAAGGTTCCGGATCTTTTTTGAATATATGCAAATCCAGGCTTGACTGCAATGTCCATGTTCTCTCGTCATTTCAACACTTTGTTTCCTGATTTAAGTCTTTAAATGTGTGAAAACCACAATCTATGGGCTGTTAACTACACTGAAGTTGTGGGGTATTATGGAGAAATTCTTCACAGAATTGTGACTGTGAAATTACAGAAATCCCTTTTATGATCCATCATACCCAATTTAAAATGACCTAGAGGTAATTAAACCTCTTCATATACCCACTTTCTCCTGCATACACAAAACATACACACCTGCTCTTGCTTAAACGACCAACAGGAAACAAAGCAGGAAGAATAGCAGGAATAATGATCTCAGTAAAGTGTATTTAGAACATGTTAGCAGTGCAAATACTCATTCTCGTTCTTGCTCTGTTGATGACTCCTGCATCTGTGCTCATGAGTGTACATGTCATTGCACAGCACTTTTTGGACTATACAGTTTATGGAGAAGAGTCCTGCATATTATTAGATGTGCTATATTTCTACTTGCCTAAATAGTGCTTTTGATTCATTAGCTATTCCTCTCTTATAATTTAGACATTATTTATTATAATTTGTTTTGTATTATAACACTAAACCTTTTATATATTATTTCCTGTATTTTTTTATATCTCTTATTTAGTAAAACACATATTTCTTTACTTTTAATATTCTTCCTTTTAAATGAATATTTTTGTTACTGTTATACTAACAGTCATGTCTTTTCCAGGTTTTTCTGTGTGTAAAGCACTGAAATATATGAATGTTGAATTCATTTGGTTTGGAATACACTGCACTGGTGAAGCAGTTTGCTGTAGGTTTCCAAAAGGGCCATTCAGCCTGTGTCTCTTCTCACAGATCAGTCATGTGTGAGCAGCAGAGCACAGTGAAGGTGCTGTATTTCAGCAAGGCCAAGATGGCCCTTACAAACTTGCGCATTTCCAGACTAGCTGGCTTCTTCCCACTGTGACCTGGTTTAACAATACACCTGCCAACAGGAGGCCCAGACGTATACTCTGCTCAGGTGGAGGAAAATACTTGTGAGGAGCATTACTAAAGTATTTCCACAAAGTAGGCTACATGGAAAATGTGCTCATCCAAGAGCTGCATGATCAGCATTTAAAATTCATTCATTTTCATTATGGATGAAATTTTACATTCTTATATAAGAAGTGTTCATTACATTAACTTTTCATTACCTGATATTCACTTGAGTTTCCACCCTGTTCCAATTTTGCTTAGAAATAGTAAAAGTGCTGAAAGGAAATGAAAGAGGAATTTGAGGTAGAGGTGGTGAGTGTTAGCCCCACCTGTTCAGGAGAATAAGGTTTCACTCTGTCCTGCTGAGATGAGATATCCCTTCTGCATGTGCAGCCTAGGCCAGACCAATAAAGCCTTCATTGTTTTAATTTGAGCCCGCCCTGAGAAGCTCATACATTTTCCTTAGTCACAGAAAAAATGTTGATTTTTTGGCTTCTGTAGATATAAGCTCAAATTATGAAACAATTTGAATATTTTAAAGGAAGCATATTTAAAATTAAAGCTTTTTATGCTTTCTAAGGAAAGTGATGATGTACTTTTTTCTGTCTGCAGATCCTCTTTGCAGCATAACTCCACAGTTTAAGCCCAATGCGGCTCAGGCAGAGTTGTCAGGGACCCTGGGCTCGAATGTTGAATTAAACTGCACTGCACTGAGGGTCTACAATAAGAGTGAATCTGAGTGTAAAGACAATCTGCAGTGGAGAAAAGATGGACAACCTCTGACCAACCTTAGTGCCTTCTACCAGAACACCTCCCAATGGTCAGTGCCACATGTAGTGCAATGACTAATATTACATGCATATTACAATGTACTATATGAAGCACAATAAATACATTCACCAATGTACAGTGTATAAGTTGATGCTTGGAATAGCTTGATATAGGGCACATCTTACAGCTTGAAAATTTTGTAAATTGAAGAAATTGTGTAAGATAATATGACAAATTGCTTGCAGGTTTGTTGGCGATGACCAGCAGGTGGTGAGCAGTGTTCTGACTGTGAGCTTAAAGAAACAGGCTGATTTTGGCCTCTATTCTTGTGAAATATGGAATGGCACAGTCACCTTTAATCTTCAAAGCACCAGTAAGACCTATATTACATTCACATCTATCACCATGTGCCAAAGCACATGCTCTTAGACTGATTAACCCCTAGATGTTGCACTTCTAATCAATAAGACAATACTATTATTTTTTTATGACATAGATAATTGGTTAAGTGGAGAAAGTTGAAACTTTCAGTCCCTAAATTTGTGTTTGTAAGCAGAGAAGACATTTGTAAGATAATGTAAATTTTTACTGTTTGTATGTCTTGTTTTGTAAAATGAAAAGACAAACCAAAAAATATGGGTTTTTTTTCATGTTTTGGCAGTAAAACAACATGAAATAGAAACAAAATATAAATAAAATTAATTATGTGACTGTGCAAATAATTATGTAATCATGCAACTGAATTAAAATAATTATTTAAGTAAATTTGCATTCTAATACAAAATAATAATAATTCTTGTTATTGTTTGGGAAAGATGAGTGTAGATATAGTAGGACAAAGTAAATTTTCTTATCAGCCCTCATGATTTTGCATGATCTGGTTGCTCTTGTACTGTGTTTACAGATCAACATTCCCATTCTGCTTCCATATTTAGTGCCACTTGAACAGGTCAATGGATATACCTGCATGCAATATCACTGAAACATTTTGTCTTTTGTCCAGCTTCCCCCAGTCACACAGGAGCAGTTGTGGCATCACTGGTCCTGCTGCTAGTGTTAGTCCTGGCTGCTTTAATCTATTCTAAGTGCCATCTCAACTTCAAACTGTGGTATAAAAACAAATATGGAGATTATGAAATCAATGGTAAGAGTTATTGTACACTTTTGGCCACCAAATGCTTTATAGCTTTTTAAATATAAAATAATAGCTTTAAAAAAAAAAAAAAAATAATAATAATAATAATAAAATATTTATAATATTCAAATATATATATAAATGACACTGTTTCATATAGTCTAATGACTGATGTGTCTTTGCAACTTTTCTGCACATAGATGGAAAATTGTATGATGCCTACATCTCCTACATAAACAGTGAGAATGACCGGAAGTTTGTCAATTTTATCTTAAAACCTCACCTGGAGAATAAGTATGGGCATAAGCTACTCCTCAATGACACAGACATCCTTCCTGGAGCAGGTACATACCCCATACATTTAGTGACAGAGAGTCATATTAAAGCCTTTTATCCTCAGTGCAAGATGAGACCATTCACGGAGGTTAAGTATAGTATAGTAATATTGTAATATATTTTTAGCGTTCTGGCCATTATATTTTATATTTTAAGAGCTTTTTCATTATTTTAGTATTTTTAGAGGGTCATTTCAAGTCTTCTCCTACAGTATCACATTGCCTCTTGAAAGCCAGTGTGTCTGTGTTGTGTCATCAGAGCCGTCTGCAGAGTTGATTATGGATAGTAGTCGTTGTCGACGGCTCATTGTGGTGCTGTCCCAGCCCTACCTGGAGCAAGAGTGGTGCACCACCAATTTCAGGTGATCAACAAGAGATTATGGTTCCGAAATAACATTTCTTTTTAGGTTTGTAGTAGAACTGAAACGGAATTAAATTAAAAGTATTGATTTGTACACTTTGAATGAGGTAGTCAGATCAATTGTGTCAACATCAGTTCTTTGGAGGAATGTCATAGAAAAAACACTTTTTGATGCCTTTCACTACATGGAACCTTTCATTAGATGGTTCTTTTTATTTATACAATATCTCACAATAGTAAGTACACCACTCACATTTTTGTACATATTTTGTTTTACCTTTAATGGGACAACACTGAAGATATGACACTTTGACACAATATAAAGTAGTCAGTTTGTAAATTGTAAATTTGCATTCCCTTAAAATAACTCAACACTCACATTAATGTCTAAACTGCTGGCAAAAAAACGAAGTACTCCCCTAAGTGAAAATGTCAAAATTGTGCTCAAAGTGTCAATATTCTGTGTGGCTACCATTATTTTCCAGCTCTGCCTTAACTCTCTTGGGCATGGAGTTCACTATAGCTTCACAGGTTCCCACTGGAATCCTCTTCCACTTCTTCATGATGACATAACAGAGCTGGTGGATGTTAGAGACCTTGAGCTCCTCCTGCTCAATAGAGTTTTGGTCAGTGTTGAAGGTGTGAAAAAAAAGTTTTTCTTGGTCTCATTGGACCACAGGACATGGTTCCAGTAATCCATGTCCTTAGTCTGCTTTTCTTCAGTAAACTGTTTGCAGGCTTTCTTGTGCATCATCTATAGAAGAGTCTTTCTTCTGGAACGACCGTTAAGCAAACCAATTCGATCCAGTGTGAGGCATATTTCTGAGCACTGACAGGCTGACCCCCCACCCCTACAACCTCTGCAGCAATACTGGCAGCACTTATACGTCTATTTTCAAAAGACAACCTCTGGATATATAGCTGAGCATGAGCTCTTAACTGTTTTGGTCGACCATGGTGAGGCCTGTTCTGAGTGTAACCTGTCCTGTTAAACCGCTGTATGGTCTTAGCCACCATGTTGCAGCTCAGTTTCAGGGTGTTGGCAATCTTCAATATATTTAATGAAAATTCCACATACTAAGGAACAGTTATTTCTTAGATTTTATAACCAATTGTATGAACCACTGGTTAGGATTTGCATTGTATTGCCTGTTTGTTAGACAGGGGTTATTTCATCTACTGGAGGTCTCTCGGAAGCCTATCTTCATTGTCTTCCAGTCTCAGCAGAAGCATGTGAGTCTGGACATTATTCAGCAACTTCGAGAACATCAAGCACGCATCACAACTCTAATGTGGGGAGCCCATTCTATGGTGAGACATCTTTCACAATACATACAAGATGAGTACTTTAGAGTGCCTCCACACTTACAAAGATACTATTTTCCTCAGACCCCATCATCTGGATTTTGGAAGGAACTAGCCTTGGCCATGCCACGCAAGGTGGTGTTCCAAACAAAGTCAGCTGGAGACCCTCAGACTTTGCTCCATGATGATAAAGACCCCATGCTTACACTGCAGCCTGATTATCTGGACTGTAGACCAGATCCAGACCCTGCTGGAGACCTGGGTAATAGCACTATGGCAGTTTTTGTTTGTTTGTTTAAAGCTGGCCATTGTTCCCCCCCAAAGCATTCAAATGCTGGCATGTGCAGCATAAAAACTGGTAAAACAAATCAACTAATGTGAATAGGTTAGAGCATTTGAGAGTGAGGTAGAACATTCTAGATTCACTCAAAAAGCAGGTGTTCATGTGTTTCAATCAGATAAATAGTTTCTTGCAGGACCATAATATGTCTTCAACTGCATCTCAGTGTGGAAGTACCACAAATAACCAGTTCTGAAAACATTGCTCTATTCATAAATTAAAAAAAGAAAAAGATATGCATATGTAGTTTCAAGTAGTTACTGATACACAGTCTTTAACATATAAAGACACATATATATATACATATATATATACACAGTACAATACTGTCCCACACACCTTTTATTAGGCATTTTAGATATAAATACTACATGACTCTGCCTGTTGCATTTGACTGTTTCATGTAAAATTAGAAAAGAGCATTTGTAAAACTCCTTAATTAAATGTTTATAGACATATGTACATGCTTAGGTCGCAATCCATTCCATTCTTGAGTTCTGCTGAAAGTCTAGCCACTATCAAACATAGAATAATGCCTCCTGATTTGGTACTGGACAGGCAAGTAGTAAAGTTAGATTTAAAGACAAAAAATTCTGTACTGTAGAGAGAGAAATATGTAAAGTTATTTCCAAATTAAATAAAAACTGGTGGCATTACATTAATTTTTTTTTGCCATTATGTAAGTTAGTCAGTGAATTGTGTGTACTTCCAGCAGGTATAAGCTGTGGGGTATGATTATTATGGTTAGTTTTATTTGTGCATTGTCATATTGGTTGGCTTACATAAGAATACAGTAAAATTTTACATTTAATTTTCTGAATGTTACTCTTGCATATAGTATTGTCATACACAATATTTTGATCCGCCTGGTCACAAAATGGACTTTACGTGAGACAGATTAAGGTTTTAATGTTTGATGGAGAAAGCTGGGTTGGTGTGTTTAAAAATTATTCTGCTGGCATCTTTACCTCATAGTTTTTTTTACCATGGTGCTGTACCTCCAGGACACCATGCTTTGCACAGGCTTCACTCAAACCTTTAGATGAGGAAGGGCCAAAATGTTTTTGAGCTGCTTAACATGATTTTTTTACACTTAATTTTATTACTTAACATTTATGTTTTTCCTCCTGTAGGTTTACGGCTGCCTATCTATAAGACTTTGCCTTCCAAAGCTCCAGTCCTCCCTGCAGCTCTCGATCCAGCAGCTGAGGCAAAAGATCCAGAGATAGATGTGTCTGACCTGGGATTAAGAAGCTATGCTGCTCGAACAGATTTTTACTGTTTAGTTACTGAAGATGATATATAAGCCTCACACACACACCCTTTTCACTTCTCTGGAGCCAGGGTAAAATAGAAAACCTCAATTATCAAGTTAAAAGCAACTTATATTTTATATTTTACTTATATTGAAAATGTATGTGTTCAGAAGACTGAATTTGTAACTTTATGAAACTTAATCAGATCACATAATATCTGCGTTCTTACCTCTGTAATTTAAAAATGTGCCATTTTGAGCATTTCTTGATATTCCACTGCAATTATGAACAGGATAGTTTTGCAGTATCCTTGGGGCATGTTATAAAATGCTCCAACAAATAAATATTTGTACTTTTTTAGTACTTTTATGGTAGCATAGAACAATACGGTTTGTACGCATTGAACTGCACTACGATTATAAAACATTTCATCCTTTGTTACTGATGTGCAGCATATATTTATATTTGAATAAATTGTGTTGTTGAAGTAAATATTGTCCATTATGTTTTGTTTAATAGATTTAGGCCTCTTAGAATGACGTCCATTACTTCAGGAAGCACGGACTCTTTTCGACCGGTAGAGGGCAGCATGGCAAAACGGAAGTTAGGATCAGCACCACATTATTTAGGCCACGCTGTACTGTGGGATCTGCTACAATGTAGAACAGAACTGGGTTCTTCTATGCAATATTTGCACACTACTGATACATTAATTGTTATCTAAGAATTTGCACACTGGTCATAACGGCTCATAGCACAGAGTATGATTGTGAAATTTATGCTGTGTGGGCGTGAGACAATATGTAACCTATAATTCAGTGAAAGGAGTACAGATCTGCTGCCCTATAGGCATAGGTGGAGCAAAGCTGTGATTGTAGCTAGAAAAATTATACTAATGATACATACTATCATGAAAAAAGTTTCCGTAAAAAGTCTGAGGTGGGGCAAAGGTGGGGCAGATGAATGTTCATGTCTGTGCAGAGAAAGTATTTAAGTGAGCCTTTGCCATGAAGCACACTGCTCACACCGGAGCAAAATGGGGAAATAAGAGAAGGGGAACGGTTCAGTCGCACCTTAACTGTGTGCCATGATTTTTCTCTTTAAATAAACTACCACAATTCCATTACAAATTCCCTTTATTTAACATTGTATTTATGACACTTAATGTATTTTACAATGGTATGTAAAACAGCAGATGAATAACAGATATTACTGATGATCAAACTGGCAGTGTATCTGTTTTGCATAGGATTCTTACATATGAATATTTGACTAAAATTTAAGTCACCTTAATTCATAAAAGTTCAAAGTTAAAAAAGTTTTTAAAAGACTTTTACAATGGTCATAATTCAAATGAACAAAGGACTATAAAATGTATACAGACATCTCATATACACCAAGCAAAATTTTCACACCGACACCATCCAGTTTGAAGCAAACATTAAGTTTAAGTGACAGAAACTAAATATTTTTAAATAGTCTAGAAGTGACTATTTGCTGAAAAAGCTCTAGACAAGTTATTCCATTTGTTGTACCATTTACAGTATATACTATGATCTGCATTGTTACTCGGAAATGTAAGAAAAACCTTTGGCAAGTCAAATAATACATTATGTATGTAGCTAATGCAAAACAGAAAACTTTTTACATATTGTGCAGTGCTGATTAAGTAGTGCTTTGCAATGCAATAGTGAGTAACATTCATTCATATGTTCAAATGAAATAATGCATTTTTACAATATAAGGTTTTGAAACAATACTATAGAAATGCAGGAGGGCTAATATTCTGTTAAATTCTGTTACCAAGCAATAGAACCGGATTATCCTGTGCTCCTATGTTTTCCTACGAAGGGTTACAAACAGGCCACATTGCAAAATAAGCACCAATTAAAAAAAGAATACAGTGTTGTATGTTTCTAACTCGATTACTGTGATAATACAGTATGTCAGAAAAAAACAGGAAGCTTTCAATCTACAGAAAACAGAACAATGGTTGATATCTATGCCCTTTGAATTGCTGTGCAATATATGCAAAATATATAGCACTCACATTTCTTGTCACTCATAAATCCCACAACCTTCTCATCCAAACATCATCACTTTTAATACTAAACTAACAATCAAACAAACAAAAACCCAGCCACTACTTTACAATAAAAAGAAGAACAACACCCAACATGGTCCTGCATCTAGTATGTAATTGAAAAATTGTCATAAAGTCAAAACTGAGTCTGCGTACTGCTGAGAGTGAGTATCAATGTGCAAAACTCCCTGAAGAAGATAAAAAATTTTAGGTGCCACTTCCATTAGTAAAGTCAAGTGTCATTATCAAAAGGTTTGGTTAAATCCTTTGTTGGCTTGGAGAGGTGCTGCTTCGTACTGAACGCTCAGCTGGACAAAGGCCACAGAGTGGATCGCACACAAACACAGCTGAATCCCAGGCAGACAGCTGAAGTATCCAGTGCCACACTGTTCTTCTTTCATCAAATCTCTCCTTATTTACAGTATTATTCAATATATGTCCTTACATTCTTTAACCTTCTGTCCTTGTCTAGACGGTAATGTCTGCAAATTCCTGTTTCTGGAATCCTTTCTGTAAAGCACCAAACAGAAAAAGCACATAAGAAATATGTAAACACAGAACAGGACATGCGAATGTGCAGCACTCAGCCACGTCAGCATTGTTTGAAAGTTTCAGAATGATCATGTGACTTATTAAACATTATAGTTTCACTGCATGCTGGGTAATAAACGAGCAACCACACAAACACAAGCATGAAATTAAATAGATGCCATAGAAACACTTTATTTTAATATTTCACTGGGTAATACTGGTATAGGAAAAGTGACAGATACTCATTTCTCTTCTTTAAAAAAAAACAAGGCGGGTTTGTAAAATGGCGGCCCTACTGTGGGATGTTCAGACACGCACTTGAAGAAATCACCTGACAGGCCTATGATAATGGCTCCACCTTCTCCCGCCCTAACAGAACCACAGCCAAAACCAGCCCTCTGTATGCGATGTATGAGCATGTTTGTGTGTGTGTGTGTGTGTGTGTGTGTGTGTGTGTGTGCATCCTTTTTCTAAGCAGCCTTTTTTAAAAACTGGAAAACCGCTGCAGGGAAGGGTGAGGTGCATTGCTCAGAGATGATCTACCATAACCCCAGGTGCAATAGCCCTCAGCAAAGGAGGTGCTTTCTAAGGTTCATACACACACATTCACAAAAATACTTCACAAAACAACCCCTCAAAGCCCCATGGCAAGTTATTTATATTGTAGCACAGTTCAACGAAAGCAGCAAACGTGTACTGTACACAAACACCAGCGAGACTCCACTGTTTACTATGAAAACCTGTGAAAATGCTCAAAACTGTTCATAGTGCAAATTCTTCAGCAGTTCACTGTGGCCTTAAAGGTGTTTTGATTGTACAATAAAAAACTGATGCACTACATGATAACTACACAAAATGCTTACTGCCACAATGATGTAAACTTAATGGTAAAAGTGTGTTTATTTATTTTATTGATGTGGACAAGGCATGTTCAGTGCATCACATGTAATTCAATGCATCTTGAAACTAGTACAAAAGCTTTGCATTTTACTTCATATCCGATTATTCTAAATGTTCACTGAATTCAACCCTACTCAAATCAATACAGTTTAATATAGAAATAACCAGATCTGGTATATCAGGCGTTATGTTACCTTTTTGTAGTCTTTGTGTAGTTTTCTATACTGGAACATGTTGCAGAGAACCGTAGATGCTGCTTTTGATGCCTTTAGCTTCGCAGGACTGAGCAGAAGAAAACAATGTAAGTCAACTAATCTGCAAAGAATGCATGCTTTGAATACTTAGGCAAATTAGCCAGCAGAGTACAGACAGCAGGTTATTGACAGTAGATGCTTTCTATTACAACTCATTTTACCTGTTGTCATGAGAGTTCTTAATGCCCACCAGTTTGGGCAGACCATCAAAGTAGGTGATGTCTCGTGCTGCAACCTCACTGCAGGTTACGAGATTGTTGAGAGCGCCGCAGATGTTTAAAACCACATCAGTGGAAGGGTCCTTCTGGAAGCCGTCAGCAGGCAGTTTGACCACCAAGTTATTCACCACCTTAGCGGCTAAACCAAAACAGGGTGGGAAAATGTTATTTCTGATAGAACATGTTGATTGTAAGTTGTTTCCTTTTTGCTGTTTCTTTCTTATCAGTTGATTTCAGCTCTCAAATGTGTCCCACACATGACAAGGGTATAACATTACTATACATTTAGTTTTTCCTAAAGTTTTGATATGAAAGTACCGATACGTGATTTACAATTCACAGCATGCAATTTATCACAGTAGCAATAACTATATCATCATGTCCAGTCCTATAGAAATGCAGCCTCACCCATGTCATTCTTGTCCTTAGCATGGCGAGACAAGTTCCTGAGGAAGCCGGTGAGGGATCGCAGTTCTGAATCATTTGTTGTCCTGAGATTATCTAGAACCACAGGCAATATACGCTCCTGCTCTAAGGCAACACGGCTGAGGATGGATGCCCACTGTATGTAAAGAGAAAGAGTAAAAGAGAACAGGAGTTCATTTAAAATGAAGCATTTGTCAATATACTCATCTAACCTGCCAGTCTGCTCCTATTACCCTTAGGCAAAATTCACCAACATACAGTGTCACAGAAGTACTAGAACAGAAATGTCACTGAATTGAAAATGTGCTTAAAGTGGCTCTGTATTTGTTGCATACATTAATGGTAGTTAAATATTGTTATTGCCATGACGCATCTCCTCTATGGATAATAAAGCATTAGAACTGAATGTACCCGTTTATCTCCAGCTGTAATGTTCTGCAGGGCTCCGGCAGCAGCCTCCTGGGTGGTGGTGTTTACTTCACAGCGTTGCAGGACACGATTATACAGCTCTACCACCTTAGGGTGCCACAGCCACTCAATTCCCTTTGGCACCCGAGCCACCTCCGTAAATGTAGTAAGATCCTTGTCCTGTCTCTGTGGGGCAGAAAGCTGTTTGTCAAAAGTACACATACCAGAATCCACCTCTCCTCATAACAGCAGCAACTTTCCTTCGTCATACTTTCATAGAAATCTATAAAAAAATAATTCTGCATAGTGAAATAACTGGTATTCATTACATCTTTGGCTTTCTTGCTCTGAGGAGTGAAGCAGCCAATAGCCTCTCCCCGGGACGTGGCCTGAGCTCGAGTGGGCCCTTCCAAGCGCATGAGGGCAGAAGGTGGCATCTCACTGTACAGCTGATAAGACAGGTTCCTCAGCACACAAACACAATTCTCCACTCCCTGCAACAGTGTGTGAGTGAGTGAGTGAGAGAGAGAGAGAGAGAGAGAGAGAGAGAGAGAGGGGAAGAGAGTATTGATGTTTACTTATTATGCTTGATCAAGAGCTGGACAAATTATAAAATCCTTTATCAGAATGCAAGCATAAATACATGCATTAATGTAAAGTGACATTAATGAAAATTTTAATTTTATCTACTCAAAAGTATTCACTACCTTTTCCTAATGACCTGTCAATTGTTTACAATATTGTAGTTACAGAATAAAGAATGGTGAAATATTATAAAATCAACATTAAAATAAAAAAACTGATTGCATTACTCAGCATTATGAAAATATTATATAAAATAGTTGTTATATTTTATAATCAAAGCAAACAATCAAAGGATATCTGTGTATTCAAGGCATAGACCTTGAATTTTTTCATAGGAATGTGTTTGGGAAAGATGGGACACAGGGAGATACTGTGTTGTGTGTAGAGCTGACCTTCTCTTCTACTCTGCTGTCATCTAGAGAACTATATATGTAGCCCACCAGAGCGTCCACGAGGCCATGAGTTTCCCTCATCTGCTGACGGGTTTTCTCATTTATTGAGCTTAAGTTCCTGCAACAGAACAGAACAGAATAGGAAAACTGCTCGTGTGCTCATGCTTTTTCAGTACAAAATGCTCTCAGTTTGTAGGAAAACCATGGAAAAAACAACTTAAAATATGAGGACCAACAATTTTTTCAGCTTAAAGTGGTTTTGTCAAAGTATTTTAGAAAGAAATTTGATCAAAGACATATTAAACATGTCCTGATGTATAAAAAACAAAAGTGAATGAGTGGGAATAATCGACAGAGAGAGAAGGGAAGACAGAATGAGAGAGAGAGAGAGCGAGAGACAGATTTGCATGCCTTGTCAACCACAGGTAAAAGTATTAGCACACAGACAGGAATGCAGACAGGGGAGGAACATAGAGGAAGTGACAATAACACCTCGTTGAATGTTACAAAGACTTTATGTACTTTTATAACATCACACAGCTGCCATGGACAAAGTTTATTTGCATTATTACATGTTTAAGGGGGTGTAAATGTACCTGAGGCAGCCAGTGGTGTTGAAGAAGATATCTGCTTCGGAGGGAGTGTGCTCGATGATCTCTCTATCTCCCGTGCCAGAGAGAGGGATCAGTACCTCTTCAGTCAGCTGTGGCAGAGTCTCCCTTGCTAGCTTTTCCTTCAGATTATCCTTAGAGGACAGATTCCACAGAATTCCTACAGCAACAGGTAACAAACAGAAGTTTTAAACAGTCACCATATATATCTACAATGCAGCCAACAGTACCCACTTATCTTTCTAGACTCATTTTCTGATATGTTTGTCATAAACATCAAAGTAGGTGATCAAAGAGAAGAAGGTGAAAGCAAAAATATCCAATTAAGACAAAAAACACAGTTTAGTCTGATCATATAACACCAAGTTTTGCAAGATGTTTTGATCATACGCAATAATGAATCTTTCTCACGTAAGAGTAAAGTCTAGATACTCATCTGACTCATCATTTGCCATGAACCCAGAGCACAAGTTAGAACAACGCCACAGTCAACACCTCTGCTAAAAGAGAACGGCCAACGCCCAAGAGAACACACACCTGCATCAACTTATATCTCCCATTTGACACTCATGCACCTCTCATACATCATACGCTGATTCAGTGGCTGAATCAGTAGCAATGGGTACGAAACACAGCTGGAAAGCTCCAGCTTTACACACATACTATATACATGTAAACACTTTTTACATGCATAAAAAGAAAGCAGCCGTATCCATTCAGATTGGACTATGATACCTAATCAAGGGCCACTCCTTTGCAGATTGTGCTTGCTCACAATGCGCTTTTGTGTTGTGAACAATTTTAAAGCTTCACAACTGTTATCAGGCTGTATAATACACCACACCCATAATGGAAGTCCTGCTTTTGCCAACGCTGCCCAGATAGCAAGCCGAGCTCAAGGCCAGCTGTGTGACAGCAGTGCTTTGTGGTGAAGGTTGGTAAACAGAGAGAACCATATGCGGATTCTCACAGTGACAGACAGATTTCTGTCCTATTTCCTAATCCAATGTACGGTCCTATCCCAAACGCAGAGAAACACACATGCAAACATTTCAGTCCATGTTCCAGATCTTTGATCTTGAAAATAATTTAAAATTAATCAAGGATAATCGTGCAAAGCTATGAAGCTGATACTTACCAGTGATGTTCTTGCGAAGCTCGTCGTCCGGCTCCTTCAAGGCTTCTATAAGTTGAGGAATTCCTCCTGCGTCAATGAGAGCCACTTTGTTCTCCATGTTTTCATAGATGAGGTTCCTGGCTGCTCCAGTGGCATAGCGCTGCACTTCTGCATTCTCACTGGTAAACAAGTGAACCAGAGGAACTATTCCTTTCATCTGATTCACCTAAGACAATGAAGGAAAGAAACCGAGATGAAAAATCCCTCAATATAAATTGACTATTGGATTTCCATTATCTGTTACAAAGGTTTGCACTTATTATGCATAATTACTCTGTAAAGAGCAAAGAAACTTACAACTTTCTTGGCTTCATTGTTGTGGTAGCACTCATGTTGAATGTAGGCCGCCCCCAGAACCTGCATCTCAACCTCAGGGGAGTCCAAATAGGACACAGCAGTCGTCATATCCAGAGCACTGATTCTGTGCGAGAGAGAGATAGTAAGTGTTTCAACATTTCACAAACAACAGTTATATATTTTCTTCAAATATCCCCATGAAAGTGATGACAGTAGCAAAGCTTTTGTACATTCAAACTGGTATTGTGTGTTGTTCCTGATGTTAGTTTAGGATTTAGGACTTTGGCTCTGTGCAAATCCTTAAGGGTAACATCTACTGGCAAGATTCTGCCAGATGTACTTTCCACAATCATTGGACACTGATGGTGATATAAAAATGTCAAGTGCAGCCAATGCTGATTTGGGGTTCTCTCTTTATATGCCATTGTATTTTGGGGGCAAAGGCTAAAGGGTTTTTACATTGCTAGCTCAGTGGGAAGTGTGTGTCTTTCCCAGGGTGTGTCGATTGATAATCGGCTGGACTGGTTTGGGTGTGTTCTTCTTCACTTTTTACACAGACACACACGAAGCACAGGGCCCGGCTACATTAAATAGCCCCACAGAGCACGTAGCTGAGTGAAAGTGAATTTGTAAAATGTCTGACAAAAGTACAAATAACCTGTCTGACAGGCTCTCGTGTCAGCTTATCTCTTACTGCCTGTGCATTTTCCCCCTTTTGTCCCTTTTTATCCCTGTGTCATGTTGTGTTGTTTTGCTTATGCAGCATTTCTTTAAAAAACTATTTCACCAGACCTGTTTCAGCACTCAGAGAAAAGGAAGCTTTTGGTTGTATATTTGCAATGTTGACCCTCCCTGAAGCATATAAGGAAATTTCTGACGTAGGAGAGAGTGAAAGCATTACTTTGTTTTGCTGTAACCATAAAACCCAACAATGAAGACACATACTCATTTACAAAGTAAATTCAATTCATTCCCTTTTTTAGCGTGTTTACTAATTTAATAGGAAGATTCTCTGTGTATTAATTTTTTTCTGCTATCTCAGAATCTTTCATATTATCATGTGCAATGTAAACAGATCTTCAGGTTTAGGCAAATGTGTTTGCACTGAATTATCATTTCTTATCTTTTCCATGCGAATGCAACATCTTTCTTGTTCTAATAAATATTCCTAATTAGATTAATTTACATGTTAATTTATTTACACCATTTGAAAACTTAAAACTTACATTACGTTATGCCAATAAATGCTTCATGGGCGTATAAAACTAGCTCATAAAAATGTATGTGTTAAAAATTAAAGTTAACTTTAAAAATTCTGTTGAACCACTGTTTGTTGTGCTGGCAAGTGTGTGATACGTTTTATTAATGTGAAAATGCAAACACATTCAAATCAAGTCAGTATGATGCCTCATGAGTGAGTGAGAGTGTGTGTGTGTGTGTGTGTGTGTGTGTGTGTGTGTGTGTGTGTGTGTGTGTGTGTGTGTGTGTGTGTGTG
>JBBIGC010047785.1:0-11528 GCA_037576955.1 Lepidarchus adonis | reverse complement strand
GAAAAAGTGACATGGAGATGGACATTATACAGCTTCAGATGGAAGAGAAAAGGCTGTTTATCCATTTAAAAAGCAACGCTAGAAATGGAATGACTGGAGCATCAACGTTAGGTGAGAACTTGTGAACATTTAATGCATGTTAGAAGTGTTATGTGTGTATATAAAGCAATACACATTTTATTGTACTTTCATTGTTACATTTTACTGTAATTGTTTTTCAGGAAATAAAGAAATGAAGTGCACAGCAGACCAGTGCAAACATTTTAATAAACGCAATTTTGACAAATCCTGTCTCTCAAAACTCTTCCATCTCTGTGTGCAAAGATCTGTAGGGGTTCCTCTGAGCCATCTTCAATACAAGGTGGGGTCACTCCTCTTATAGTGGCAATGTTATGAAGCACAACACAAGCCACGATGATGTCAGGGGTTTCCTCTGTCCCCCAGCAAGTAACCATTGTACCGTCCTGTAATGATTCAAGTGTTCAATTCAAATATAGTAAAAACAAATATTGTATAAAGCAAAACATACCTGCTGAAATGTCTGGCATGATGATGACTCACAGAAAATTCTGGCATCATGCACAGATTCTGACCATTTTGCCTCAACATTAATGATGTGAGTTTCCTCACATACGACCTATAGTTATAGTTGGGAAATGAGTTTTATGATTTTAACAAGGCAAAAGAATTAAGGACACAAAATCAAGTTGTTACCTGCACATGGATATTATGAATGGATATCCTATTAACATCGTTATGGAAGAAGTTTAAATAGGAACGTGGGTGCCATCAATGCACCCAATTACATTCGGGAACAATAGAAATAGAAAGTCATATATGGAATTATCAAGTGTGTGTGAGTGTGTGCAGGATGAATGCATGTATAGATATAAACTACATATTAAATATGTAGGTTGTACTAAAAAAAGACAAACCTGCCACTCCTCTTTAATAACACGCAGAGGTTTATGAGCAGGAAGAGTTTAAGTGCCAGACATACTGTGCGAACAGCTCTACACACAGTTGCCTTTCCTACACGCTCTGCAATGCCCACATTGTACAAAAAATGCCCTGACGCAAATAAAACGAAGTGCACAGAATGTTTCCTAAGCGCAGATCCGCAGTTTGTGACATTTGCAATATGTGGTTTCAAAAGATGTGTTACACTCTGCTTTATTGTTATTCTAACAGCTCAAGGAGCAACACGCTTGTGCACTTTCTAAAGATTTTAGTTCTGTATTTAAATAAAAGGTTGGAAATGAATGCGTTTGTTTTTTTGTCGTTTATCCGATTCATCGAAAAAATAATCAACAGATTAATTGATTATTAAAAATCATTAGTTGCAGCCCTATTTACATTACATAAATATGTGTTATATCCAGATTGACAAGTGTGCGTGCGCTCTGCATCAGTGGTTTGAGTTTGGGAAATTACTGTTTTAGATTAAACTGATATATAAGGAAATGCTAAAACAAAAAATGGAAAACAA
Organism: Lepidarchus adonis; assembly: GCA_037576955.1. Classification (NCBI taxonomy): domain Eukaryota; kingdom Metazoa; phylum Chordata; class Actinopteri; order Characiformes; family Lepidarchidae; genus Lepidarchus; species Lepidarchus adonis. The sequence continues at coordinate 10,039 of JBBIGC010047785.1, read as the reverse complement.
ATTAATGTCAAAATAATTATTAACAGTAAAATACATTTGCATGGAAAAACATTTCTTTAATCAATAGTAAAAATACCATTAGTGTTTACTATATTGTCTTATATGTGCAGAGTTTTCATTAAGATTATGACGAAAGTAAGGAAGGAAGCCACTTTTTCTTTTGAAATTTTCAGAGATTCCAGTGTTAAATTACTACACAGCCTCCTTAAACCATAGCTTATTTTTCTGCATTGCAGAATTCATTACAAAATGAATGCAGATATAGTACCTAGATTACTTCAACAGTAGGCTAATTGTTACTGAGGATTAGCTCACCTAATAACAAACCCTAGCTCATTTTCCTGCATTGCAGAGGCAAGAACAGTTTCTACTGTTAATTTTCTTAGAATCTAAATCATAGGTTCCAAAATTTTCAGGTTCAGTATATTCAATACAATACATTGTAATACTTTAGTGCTGTTGGACTGTTATAGTACCTGTTCAAAATACAGATGTGCTCAGCTATTTATTGTTAGCTGTACACTAGCTGTTTAATATCAACAGCTAAAGCGGACCTAATCTTTCTAGTCAACCATTAATCAAATACTGATCTTGGTTCTCAAGCCAGCAGTAACTTCAGTCCAAATGCTACTCCAGCTTTGATTGATCAGGTTCTTCGGATGCTGAAAACCAATAGAGAAGAGTTTAATCTTGTGCTATGAAAAACAAACCTTTGCAACTCCTACGTTTTTAAAAGGCTCAACTAAGGAAACAGTGGTGAGGATGTTGATGGGTCTAACAGGTTCTACCCAACTTCATAAGGAAATTGAATATGCCCCTGTAAGAGCTGAAGATTTTTCTAGCTACTAGTACTGGCAATTAAAATACTATAGCTCAAACTAGCCAATATCAGTTTAGCCTCACACCTGCCATGCAGCCCTCTAAAGCAGGGGCATCGAACTCCAGTCCTGGAGGCCAGTGTCCTGCACAGTTCCATTTCCTGCCCAGACACACCTGCTTCAAATCCCCTGTTACTTACCAGGCTGAGGAAAGTGTGTTTGAGGGGAAACTACCAGATCGGTTTATATGGATACCAACCCTCCAGGACCGGAGTTTAACACGCATGCTCAAAAGGAAAAGTCAGGTATCACCAACTCCTCCCTTGAGCATCCTTATGATGCCAGTGATCGTGTAGTGACCCAGGGTCAACTGGAATTCACAAATAGGGACACGCACACAAAGTGAAAAGTCACATTAAATTAAAGTGCCGAAAGGTATTTAAATCTAATCAAACAAAAACTGGCTGAATAGTGCACTCATCGCGAGGCCATCATTCAACCAAAATAAATCAAATCAAACCCTCTGGCAGCCCCCAATGTCCCGTTGTCTCGGCGCTCCACCTCGGGCTGCTGAGGTCACTATTTGCCGTCCTGGCCTCATTCCAACTTGCCCTTGTTGATTTTCTCTCGCGACCACGCGATAATGACGTCCTTCCAACCGCACTTTGGTAGACACTCCTCGTTGCCAAAACAGTCCTTCCTCCGTCGCTCACGGACCCTGCAGCAAAGAGCCAAACTCTTCCTATACCCTTACTGTTTCTATGGAGATAGTTTAGTGTCAGTATTCACAAATAAAATTACACGATTCACAAATATAATTCATGACTTACAAACCACAAACCGTTAAACCTGCATTCACAAACCGTGAATATCGTGACATGTATTTGTGGATTTTTGAGACTTCCCTGTCTCTGGAAGCACAAATGTGTGTTTTTTTTCAAACGGTAGCCAATCATATGTGGCGGTTCATCAACTGGAAGTATAACTTTTATAAGTTGATTTTCGTTTGGTGTTGACTGAATAAAACGTGAGCACTCTCTGGTCAATCGTACAATTAATTCCTGCAAGAGAGAGAGACTACAATGCGCAAATATAGCGCTGCGTAGTTAACATTAAATTCCACTCTCCAACATCAGTTGATGTGATTGGCTGTAAACTTTGGAGACATATGATTGGTTACCGTTTGAAAACACACATTTGTGCATTCAGCGCCGTCAGGGAAGTCTCAAAAATCCACAAATACATGTCACGATATTCACGAATATATACAGCGGTTTGTAAATGCAGGTTTAACAGTTTGTGATTTGTAAGTCATGAATTATATTTGTGAATATTGTAATTATATTTGTGAATATTGACACTAAACTTTCTCCGCCCGTATCCTGTCGTCGTTCGCTCTGTCAGCCTAGGTCCACCTCCAGTCTCCCTTGGTGTCGTCCCAATCCGCCATGGCACCCTCGCTACCTCACGGCAACCAGGAATCTCACTTGGTCTCGTCCCAATCCGCCTTGGCACCCTCGCTCCCTCACGGCAACCAGGAACCTACACACACGGAGAGAAAGGCCTACAAACTCCACGCAGCTGCCGCTACGAAAGTCCACCGCCATCGTCCGCCCTCTGCGTGCTCGTACACGGCAGAAAATCCAACACTCGGCAGTCTTGAAACAATTCCCATTTATATATAAAAAAAGAAACTTTTACCCAGCGCGAGCACACCAAACAATAGGGGGCCGCCATCTTTAAAAGTCCCAAGTCCCGCCTCCCCACTTTGTTGCCACGGAGCTGGTCAAACGATCGTCCCGGGGCGGGAATACATAGGACCCTTTAGTCGTCCAGGGTGCTGCCAGGGCAACACAATTAAAGAGACAGTACATAAAACACCCTACACAATGACCAATGAACGAAAATAAACACACAATTAACCACAAATGAAATGGCGCTCACCGCCAGGGACACGACAATAGTCCAGACACAAGGTTTTCAATAACTTTTCTCCCTTTGCAGAAAAATTTATTGAAAAGTAGGCAAGAAATTAACAGGAAAATAAAGCTCACAGGGCCATCCAGTCTTTTCATAATAAGGAAAGTTAATATTTCTAATGCAATTTTCTAAGCAATGCTTAAGGATTTGTAGGTCTTTAGGATATTAAGTCCATTCAGTCTTATACAGATTAGACTGGCCTGGGATATCTCGCTAAGAATTCATCAGCCCCAATTGCTATATGCCCCTCTGAGCCCCTGGGTGTCTTCTGCCAATTGTGTGGAGAGAAGAGTGTTTGCACAGAACCTTCTTGGAGAGTGGAGGTTTTACAACTACTTTGATATGCGATTAGGGGTCATGCGAAAGACACAAGAGGGCTATGTAAGCAGAGGACTTATAACATAAGTATATAATGTCACATATTGTTATATTTACCTGGCATATTTGATATCAAAGGATTATATGCTGAACCTCTTGAAGTGACTGATATCACTGAAAGTTGTCTCCAGACAGTTATGTTGTTTCATCTAAAATATTGTCATCTGGGTAAAGTGCTCATTGGTCGCACCCACAGCTCTGATGTTCAGAAAGCACTGCCATTGGCTAGTTTGAACAAAGACCTAACAAAGGACTATAAAAGGCTGAGTCAGAGATCAGTTCATGGGCATTTACTTTCGCATTAATGCTGTGGAATTAACTTCCCTGGTTCTCTCTGAGTCAGAGATCGGTTCATGGGCATTTACTTTCACAGTAATGCTGTGGAATTAACTTCCCTGGTTCTCTCTATCTCTATCGTTATCTAATATTCATCATGTAAGCGGTATTGATTGATTGATTTTTTTTAGTACCCAATCATGTTACTGACCTGTTGCAACAAGACAATTAAATTTGACACTTTTCTTGGAATTGGGCTTCTACTACTGATACAAAAACTGTTGCTGCTTCTTTTATTACTACAACTACCACTACTACTATTACTACTACTATTACCACTACAATCTTAAATCTTATATCTATAGTACATTTTACAACTAACATTGTCACTAAGCAGCTTTATAAAATCCTGGTCCAACCCATAATGTGCAAGCCAAAGATGGCTTCTCCTACTTCTACAAGTACTTTTGCTGCTTCTGTTACTAACACTACTACCACCACTGCTCCTACAATAATTACTAGTATTACTCTCTCTTTCTTCCATTGTTCAGTCTAAAAATATATTTCAGGCTATATTTATATATAATTTGGGGCAAACGTGTCAAAATATATCCATTGATTGATATGCAAAGCTGAGATTCCCCTGATGACCTACAAATGCATTGTCCTGGCCTACTACTACCATTATTAAAACTACTATCACTGCTAAAATAATACCTACTGCTACTGCTACTACTTGAACTTAACTCATTAATATTGTGAGTTCCTCTGTGTTCAGCTGCACTTAAATTATGATCACATAATTAACTTACAAAGCTGCTTCATAGTAGTTAGTTATAAAATACATGGATAAATGATAAGCCTAAATGATAAGATAAATAACAGGATAAAAGTTGGTCATTTATTGATTAAAATTAAGGTACAACAAACACAAAGCTCTTAAATGCCAGCAAGTCTATTTTATTTATATATAGCACTTTTCCCAGCTGACATTGTCATAACGTTTTTTTTGTTTACAAAATCTGGTCTTATATATATATATATATTTTTTTTTTTGGTAGTTGAATTAGACACTATTATAGAAATGTCCATGAGTCATTACCCCAGCTCCCTAAGATGATGTCACAGATGGGCCCCTAGCCAGCTGGGTGGGGGTGGGGATCTGTCAGTCATTACAGGAAGGGGACCTCTAAGTATAGACTTTTCCAGAAAGCTTCATTAGCCCCACTCCAGCCCAGAGACTCTGCTGTGTGCTTCAGCCTCTCAGGTAATAGACTTAAAGTTTTAATATAAAAAGAGTGGTATACTGTAAAATAATGCTTGTTTAGTATTTGTTGGTTTAATATTTTCCCCTGTTTTTCACTCTTTGTATTGTGTACATATAAGGCCTCTGTTCCAGAAGAGTCCTGTCAGCTGTCCTTTTGCTAAATATAACCTAGCTGCTAAGACTCATGCAATCATGAGTAGTTTTTGATCTGGTTTAAAATTAATTTTCCAAAGTAGTGTGTTGGTAAATTTATATAATACTGCCTCAGATTTAATACCATGTTGCTGGTAGTGTAAGCTCTAGTTTCTGCCATTGGAATCAGAATTTGGTCCATTCTGGAGAGCTGTTCAAGTGGAAATGCTCATTAAAATGTTTTTTTATGGCTACACTAATTATTTAGGTCACTATTAATACATTTTCTATTCATTTATTCGGAATGTTCACTCTTGGCTAGACTTACAGATGCATGTAAAGGCAGTTAATTTAAAAATTAATAATGTTCATATTGAAGGTATTACATATCCTTTACAGAGTATACACTTAAATATGGCAATTTCTACCATTTTTATTTATTTAACATATGACAAAAGATTATATTAAAAACATGCCATTACCTTTGTAAAGGGAGTATTTTATTTTTATTCTTATTCAGCATTAAATGTTTACATGCATTAAATGTGCTTAAATACTATATTTTAGGGAGTATGTAATTGCAACAACAACAAAGTTACTTTATGGGGCAGCAAGACTTTTGTGTATGAATGTAAAAAAGGAAAATTACTTGCTAATATTATTTACAATTGTTTTTTTGTGTGTGTATGACTATGTGTTTGCAATCAGAGGTGATGAGTCATGAGTGCATTTCTTTGTTAATAAGCAAAAGAGGACCTTGTCACCATGATGTCGCCTAATGACAACAACACAGAGGTGGATCAAAAGGTTCTGGATGAGGATGAAACTCCTGCAGTAAAAGACGTCCAAGCCCACTATCTACGCTGTCCTTCGCCAAGGTCATCTACCCTATCAGCATGGTGCACATAATATGTTGAAACCCCAAACACACTGATCAGCCATAATATTACAGCCACCTGTTTATTAGGTGTATGTATATTCCCCTTATGCTGCCAAAACAGCTCTATCTGTCTGTTTAAAACCCTTTTTAATATTTTTAAATTATACATACATATTACAACTTATTCCAGCAATCTGTGCTACATTAACCCTTCTGTGGGACTAGAACAGATGGCCTAGCCTTCGCTTCCTATGTGCATCAAAGAGCCTTAGGAAGCCATGTCCATGTTGCTACGTGGGCCACTTGGACCACTTCCAGTAGGTACACTGCTTACTGGGAACATTCCACATGATGTTCTGGGCTGAAGATGCTCTAACACAGTCATCTAGCTATTACAATCTGGCCCTTATCAAAGTCACTCATGTCCTTACATGCACCTCTTTTCTATTTACAAGATTTGTTTTTCAATTTACATGTTAGTGTTTTTTATGTTATAGATGATCAGTGTATACTCTTTCAAGTGTAAGACAAGCTTGTATCACTGAAACAGCAACCTCACATTCAAGATATCTGCTGTTGCATATCTTTAAAAAGATACATCTGGACACTTTATTGGCCCAACTTCCATGAAATGTCCACACAATTCAAAGGGCAGTTTTTCTTTTTTTCATATAAAACACTGCTGTCACCTCAACACAGAAACTGGCAGGCAGAAGGAGACAGAAGAATTATAATTTTAAAAATACAAACTGCAGAGAGAAGTTGAATAACCTGACAAGTCAACAAAGAGCTGCAGGCAGTTTAATATATTTATATATTTTCCAAAACAAATCCTGTTAAGTACCATCAGTCATATAAAGATGTTGGAACACCCCATTTAAATGAGATTTTGATTTATGTAACAATATATATATTATATTGAGAAAATCCATGAGGACCAAACTTGCAGGATTACTTTTTCTTAAAATCATCATGCTGTTATATTATCATTCTTTCATTTTCTAGTTTCTCCATGATGTCAGATCGTTTCTCTACTATTTCTGACCGATTCTCCATCATGTCTGGGTCAGATGTGGAGAGTGTCTTCATGGAGCCCATTCACCTCTCCCCAGCAATCGCTGCCAAAAAGATTATCAGTGAGGGTGGGTATATTTTGTAATCAAAAATGTTATGTTATTATGTTATTACAAACATTGTCATATTAATTGCATACTGCAATCAAAGTTTGTAATTTCCCCACATTTGAAATGTCCCCAGTCACATTTTCAAAGTGAAATAATACAGCTGGTACTAAGTATTGTAAAAGGTCACAAATTTGTGAAAATATTTCTAAAGGTGCCATTGACTTTCTCACTTCACACTTCTCCTGTCCACACATGCAAAGAAATCAAACATGTCCATATATTAAGTTATGTATAATAAAATGGAATGACAGAAAAAGTACTGAACAGTGAAGTGGATGTGGGTTGTGTAGGAACCAAACACAAGGTAAGCTGCAATAAGAGATAAGAGAAATAAGAGAAAACCACAAAAGGACGAGAACCACCAGGCAAAGCACTAAGCAAAGAAACAGAAACAAGAATAAGATGTAAACACAAAACACAAAACCTAACAAAGCAGGACCTTTCAAAGAAGAGCAGCAGCATCTAGACAGGAGCAGTCAGGGCACAGCAGATTAGGCAAAAACTTGAAAAACAAAAACCACAAAGAATCCAAAAAGCATTTCAAATGCTCAGTAATAAGATAAGATAATCCTTTATTGTCCCACAAGTGGGAAATTTCACAAGACTTCGCACAGCAGGCCTGTGTTCCCTGGCATATAAAGCTGCCCAGATGATCCCTTATGATCTGTGAAGGGGCGGGTCCGGGGCTGTTAGTACTTCTGCGACCTTGACCTACCACGTCCGCCAGATGGTGCCATGGTACCACTTACAACATGAAAGGATCACCACATGGTGAACTAACATGTGAAAACAAAAATGAAAACCTGAAAATACTTTCTATGCCAAACCACCTAATCCCTACAAGAAAACAAAGAACCTGCACTGGCCACAAAGAACTCCTGAAATTACATTGAAATAAAAACCAGAAGGACTGAGTTCATAGACCTTCACATAACAAGAATGTAACACAGATTTGAAGACCTACTGCTAATCACCATAAGCATGGTAGACAAAAATAAACACCAGGGAACTACAAAACAACATACATAAAACATGTGAGAACCTTTGGGCAGAACACTTTATATGCACTATGTGGGACAAGGCTAGGGACACAAACAAAACAGGGAATCGACAAGAACGTATTGTGGCTTGCTTCACTCTTATCATTTGGCTTGCTAGCCTCCAACTCTCGAGCAGTGGAGCGCTTTTCCTCCAGGGTCTCCTCTGCTCTTTTATGGATCTTTATGTGAGTTGTCCAGCCACCTATGAAATAGTGCTGAGAGGAGAAATATGAACCCTGGATGCACAGTTTCTTGCATTTAAAACAACAGAGTGTGGCCTCTCCTCTGCAGCCATCTGTCTTGCACTGCTGTGTAACTGTCAATGCCGGACTTTCTTTAGGCAGAGGCTGGTGAAGATTTGCAGCGGCCGTGACATTTCTTTCGCTAGGAGGGGCAAAAAGCTACTTCTCGTTTATGAGGTGTTCTAATTTGCAGAGTATTTTCATCAGCCTCAACTCACCATATGAGGCCAGCATCTGTCTGAGTTCCTCATTGAGCCATTCTCCCTCAGCAAGATACAAAATATTGTCTGTGATTCTGTAATTGATGCACGTCATGTAGGAACCAAATGCAAGGTAAGCTGATGGACTTTAATAATGGGGAATTAACAAGGCCAACAACACATGCAAACATAGCATACAATCATCGACACCAGGATAGGGACACAGGGGTTAATATACAAAACAGGAAATGAGCATCACCTGGTGATGGGCGTGGGCAAAGACAAAACATGTGATAGGAACTACTAAACTAAAACAAAAGCACATGGCAAACAAAACGGGGCATCACACGTTACAAGACTCTTACTGAAATGTATCTGATATTTCGTACAAATGCCTTTTTTTGTCGATGACAGCTATAAGGCCCCTCCTGTATGGAGAACTAGTTGCATGCATTGCTCAGGTACGATTTTGGTTCTTTCTTCCACACAACCAGTCTTCAAATCCTATAGGTTTTGTGGGTTTTGAGCCTTAGTTATTTCCATGGATTTTGTATAGGATTCAGGTCAGGTGATTGACTGGGCCATTCTAGCAGCTTTTTCTTTTTCTGAAACCAATTGAGAGTGTCCTTGACTGTGTGTTTGGGATTCCTGTTTTGCTGAAATGTTCACCCTTGTTTTATTTTCATCATCCTGGTAGAAGGCAGCTGATTTTTATCCAGAATGTCTTGGTACATTTTTCCATTCATCCTTCCTTAAATTATATGAAGCGTGGCAATTCCGTATGCTGAAAAATAGCCCCACACCAAACCAAAATGTTCCCACCTCCAAACTTCACTGTTGGTATGGTCATTTTGGGGTGATATGCAGTGCCTTTAGACCTCAACATTTCAATTTTGTTCTCATCTAAACAGACTACATTCTCCCAGTATTTCACAGGCTTTTATAAATGTTGATTGCAAAAGGTCTTGAGAAAGCTATTTGGTTTTACCCATCATGATGTGTTTCTTGTGTGACATTTTTTTTACAGGTCATCAGTTGGGACTGAACCAGCTGATATACATTTGTGGCAGGATTGCTTCCTTTCTTCATGTGTTCAATATCATTTCCCTGTGTCATTCAGGTTTATTACACATAACTAAGGTATAGACACCTATGGTTTGATTTCTTTGTATTTGTGGATTGGATGGGTTGTTACTGACATCTGGTGAGAAAGTCGTGTCAATATCACCTTTAGAAATAGATTTACTTAGAACACTACAAATACCCTACAAAGAACACTTTGTTCTCTGCTTTGTTGCAGAGATTAACATTTTCTTTTGGCTTGGAATCATTGGAGGGAAAATGACACTGAACACAGAGTTCAAGGCTCAAATCAAGACAAAGCCCTTTGCTTTGTTAAGCTCTGAAAAAAGCTCTTAAAAGCATCATGCACCCCCAACTGGGGTAACACACACCGAGCAACTCCTCAAGCCCAGAACACTCTTACTACCGTGTATCTTCTAATAGTAGTCGGGGCTACTATTTAAAAAATTATTCAGACGACCATGCGTTTAATAGAGACAGGTGTTTGTTGGAGACAGGCTATTATTCTCCTCACAGACAGAACGGTGGTGGTATTTAAAATAGCACGCCCACAAATCGA
>JBBIGC010047769.1:0-11528 GCA_037576955.1 Lepidarchus adonis | reverse complement strand
TCTCTCTCTCTCTCTCTCTCTCTCTCTCTCTCTCTCTCTCTCTCTCTCTCTCTCTCTCTCTCTCTCTCTCTTACCCCTTCCCTCTGAGTGTAGACTTTGCTGGTGTCCATGGTGGACACAGCAGAGAGTGTGTGTCCTCATGTGATGTGCAGAGCCAATCTGAGGCCGGTTCTCATGCAGGCAAGCGATGGGAGGATGAGTGTGCCCCAGACCTTCATCACTACCACTCTACTTGAGCAGTCTGCTGTAGACATCATCAACAAGATCAGGTCATACACACAGACACGTTTGTGTGTGTATATGTGTGTGTGTGTGTGTGTGTGTGTGTGTGTGTGTGTGTGTGTGTGTGTGTGTTTATGCTAGTTGAGTGAGGTTTGTGCTTCTTTCATCTCTCAGTGAAGTTAAGCTCAGCTTGGCCTCGTTCCTCTCTGACCGCATCATTGATGAAATACTGGGGTCCCTCTCTCGCTCTCAGCACAGACTGGTCAGTATTTACTGTTTAAAGATGGAGGTGTTTAAATGTTACGTAGCATATACACCTACAAGTCAAAACATTAGAACCACTGACAAGTGAAGTGAGTAACCGTGACTGTCTAGTTATTTCATTGCAAAGTCACCTGTCAGCTGGGTGGGGCATATTAGGCAACTCAGTTCTTGAAGTTAATGTGCTGGTTTATTTATTTATTGATTGATTTATTTATTCATTTATTTAGGCTATTATCTTACTCTGATGATGTCTTAAACTGAATACAATCTTGTACAACACTTTTTGGTGGGTAATCTGTGTCGTACTTTTTAGTGAACAGTGTGATTTTGGTTTCTTTCTTGGTCATTTATTTTCATGCCTTTTCTAGATGATTTGTTAGCTGGAGTTTAGCAGTACCTCATGCAGTGACCAGGCATGCGCAGTTACAAAAGACAAGATGTCAGACTATCAATCTGATGTCAATTAGCTGCTAAACGCAGTGGGGTGGATGATAGGCCAACACCCTTTTTTATGACACGCAACCTACCTACACTACACTGTCGTGTATTCGGAGGCTTGCAGTTCACTCGTTTTTACGCTGTACTGTCTTACATGCATGGTAGAGTTTGTTTTAAAAGGCAAGGCTCTGCATTCAAAGTATTGGGCAAGCCTGGGCAGAACAGCAGGTCTTGTGGAATGTTCCAGGTCTGCGGTAGTTAGTACCTACCAACAGTGACCCAAGGAAAGACTCCTGGTGAATCCATGACAAGGCACCCAAGGCGTATTGATGCAGGCTAGCCTGTCTCATCCAATCCCACAGAATAGCAATGGGCAAAGTAAAGTTGCTTCCTAAGCTGGAGGAAGAAACCTTAGGAGGAACCACAACTTATTGTCCTCTGTAACAGCAAAAAGAGTCTCAGTTTATAGAGGTGGAGTCAATTGAGAGTCTATAGCTTGGACTAATATCTCCAGCGTATGGATATGTAGTAGATAAGCTAGTCTGGGACAGGAGGCCCCAATAATGAAAGATCTGGCTTAAAGTGCAAGAAAAGCTGCATTCCCTAGTGTACAGGTGGGCCATGTGACTGTCAATCATGGAGATCAATGTTAGTGCTGTCCATATGGGAGCTTCCTCAGCAGGAGTGAGTGGTTTCCAGGTAGAGGAACTCCAACCAGAAGTAAGGCATTAGAATGGATCTGGACAACAAAATGGGTCAGGATGACCGGTACCTCAGGTGTAGCATGTGATGTATACAGGAAAGTCGTGGTAAAATTGTCTGACAGGGTTCCCTAGGCAATGTGCACAAAATTAATTCGCTCATTCAGCAGAACAACAAACACTCAGGCACGTGCATGTGTGTAGGCAGAGCACCTGAGTAGACGTGGCCAACCACTGTTGCATCACGATTCAGAGGAGACCGAAGTTGTGGATGAAACGCAACTGCTACCAGAGAGTCTTCCAGCACCTCCAGCTGAACTGGTACAAACACACACACACACACACAGCTCACATTAATGTAATATAATATGGACTGTATAGTCAGACTTAGCACTCATTCTGTTTTCATTCCATTCTTCTCCGGATGTGAAGCTCACTCCCACGTCCAAAAGGAAGAGTATTCTCTTCAGGATGATGCGGCCGGTCTCCGTGGCCTTCGGTAGGCTACTTAAACATACTTCCAGTGTGTGTCCCAGTGTGTTAAATGGTCATAGCAGTCATGGCTGTAGAGCTGAGTGGCAGCCAAACCAGTAGCTCCTAAATTTCTTTCAGGTTCAATAAAGTTTCTATATATCTGTTTATCAATCTATCTGTCTATCTATTTACATATATACAGTGGGCAAAACAGTATTTGTTAGCCACTGATTCTGCAAATTGTCCCATTTAAAAAGATGAGAGTCTGTAATGTTCATCATAGTTTCACTTCAACTGTGAGAGACAGAATGTAAAACAATCCAGGAAATTACATTGTATGATCCTCCACTCGTTACCTGTATTAATGTCACATGTTTGAATTAGTAACACACTGCGTTGTGATTTCTTGGATTTTTTTTACATTCTGTCTCTCACAGTTGAAGTGAAACTATGATGAACATTAATAATAATAATAACACATTTTATTTGTGGGTGCCTTTCTGAAACCCAAGGTCATCATACAAAGCATAGACAATAAAAAGATAATATTAAAAATAATAAAATAAATTAAATCATATAAGTAGAATTAAGCAGCGATGAGTACTAAAGTGAATATGCCTGTCTGAAAAGATGGGTTTGAGATTACTTTTCGAATAGGGGAATGGAGTCTAAGTTCCTAACTGAGGGTGGGAGTGAATTCCATAGTCGGGGAGCAGAGCGACTAAAAGCACGGTGTCCCATAATGACAAGGCGAGCAGAGGGCAGGAGAAGATGAGGGGCAGACGAAGATCTAAGAGAGCAGGACGGAGTGGCAATGTGAATCAAACTACACACGTAGGGAGGGGCCAAGTTATGGATGCACTTGAAAGTAAGAAGCAGCAGAATTTTGTAGTTTATTCTGGCATCTACAGGCAGCCAGTGAAGCTGCTGGAGGACAGGGGTGATGTGTTCTCTTGGAGGGGTGCGGGTTATAACACGAGTTGTGAAGGAGTTGAAGTTTATGGAGGGATTTTTTGTGCAGACCAAACAAAAGAGAATTGCAGTAATCAATTCTGTAGGTGACGAGGCTTTGGACGAGAATGGCAGCAGCATGGGAAGTGAGGATGTCTATCTATCTGTCTATCTGTCTCTCTGTCTGTCTGTCTGTCTGTCTGTTGGTACTGTATAACTGTCTGTCTGTATATCTGTCTGCCTGTCTGTTGTTACTGTATAACAGTCTGTTTGTCCATCTGTCTGCCTGTCTGTCCATCTGTCTGTCAGTCTATCTTTCTATAGAATGTATCAATATAATACAGTATGGTAGTTTGTTAATACACACAGTGGATTCACCTTTATTATTGTAGGGGTTCTCTGAGAATGAAGGACAGCCGACTGAGCGCTCACACTCAAGGTTATGCTTGAACAAGGCAGATTTATTCGCCAGCCCTTATCAGGGCTGATCTGGTACCGGTGCGTCCCCTAGAGGCTAGGATGCGCATGAGCATGAACCTGTGAGTGAGGCATGGCGGTGAATGGCCAGGCCCATGGATTCACCAATCTCTATACTCGTTACGAAGAGTGAGCCTGATCATCCACCGCCAGCTCGCTCACACAAACACAACACATCAAAACAACTTCAGCTCTCATGCTGATTCTGCTCCTGCAATACACAGAACATGAACAATAACCCACAATAAGTGTACATCTCCTCACTCCCATGATGCACCCCTCCCAACAGACAATAGCATCACCCCAGGAACATTACATTATTATATTTACAAAATATTATATTATTATATTTGTAAATATAATAATAAATGTGAATCCACTTTATTAGCAGCAGCATCCTAAAATGCACCAGTAACGTCCTCCTCTCTGCCACTAATGCGCTCTGGTCTCTATGGTAACGCATAAACTTTCCTTTCAGAATAAGTTTTCAGTGATGTTGTGTTGATCTCAGGGTTTTCTGCCATGACTTTCATCCAGAATACCGGCAAAGTTGAGTCTCTAACATACTTTCTATGGACTAAAATGTTTTTTTAAGTTTAATTTTTTGTGATACCCCTGCTGTAGTACATGTGGGGTTCCACATTAAGGGGTTCTGGTCCTGGAGAGAAATGACAGAGGTATGTTCCTGAGCCAGCTGTGTCACTCTGGATCTTAAGCTCTGTGTTGTGTTGGTCTGGTAGAGCTAGAGTTTGATCTGGATAAAGCGCTGGAGCACGTCCCCATCCATTTGGAGGATCTGCACTTCCCACCACCTCCTACCCCTGTGGAGGAGGAGCTTCAGAGACAGGAGAGTGTGTGTTTCAGTGACCTGCCAGAAACAGACAGCCCAAAACTGCAACACATCACCAAACAGAGACCCCGCAGGAAAAAGACCAACAAGCTCCACAAAGCACCTGTAGGTATTACTGTGTGACTCTACATACTCGCTCACTTGCACACAATCAAGTGTTTATTCATTTTACAACACTTCATATTTTACAGCAATCAGCCATAACATTAATACCACCTGTCTAATATTGATTCAGGTCCCCACGTGCTGCTGAAACAGTTTTTTTCACACTCCTTTCTTCTGTGCGATCATGTGGGAAGCTTCCATTCCCCACATGCATCAGTAACCCTTGGGTGCCCATGACCCTTTCATTGATTTACCAGTTCCTTTATGGGATCACTGTTGGTAGGTCTTGTGGAACACTCCACAAAACCTGCTGTTCTGGAGATGTTCTAGCTATCACAATAAGTCACTTGTGGCTCAGATCCATACATTTCTGCTTTCAGCACAAGAACTGACTGTACACTTGCTCCTTAATACATGACAAGAGGCAGAGAGACAGACAGCGATTCACACACTCAGACTATAGTGTGAATACTTTATACTATTAAATAGTGTATACTATTCACCTATAGCCATTCAGACTATACTGTAGGTGAAGTAGAGTAGCCCGTCAACCTAAACCACAAGCTTTTGGACAGTGTGAGAAAACCAGAGAACCCGGAGGAAACCCACACAAACACAGGGAGAACTTGTACACTCCATACAGAGACACCTCTCCATCCTGGGGATCGAACACAGCACTACCGTCCACTTAAAATAAAATGCAAAACGTATTCTAAAGAGAAAAGTAATAGAAAAGGTGATAAACCCCACCCCCTGCATACTGCACCCACCCATGTAACTTAAGACAACATTTTAGTTTATTGGAGCTGAACACATTTAATTATTGAGCAAAATCTGATTACATCACGTCAGTCAGTGAAGCTAAAACAAGTTCACATGAGTCGGGCCCGAGGGGCTGTAACGGCGGGTTTAGCTTGCTGACCAGTCTGTAATGTTGATCTAAGAGTGAATGTGGCTTTTCATGCTGCCCCGTCCCCTCCTCTTCATCAGGCGGTGAGGGGCGCTCCTGATGAAGAACCAGAGCAGGACGGGTATGTGGCAAAAGTGGACGAGGGAGTAGACGAGTTCTTCACTAAAAAAGTCACAAAGATCACAGCCATGTGAGATACGAGCTCCATATAAACATAACGCTTCTCTTCATGTTCTTTATCTACGTCAAACTCACCTGGCTTTCACTTCACTCATTCTTCTCATCTTACCTCATCTCTTCTCTTCCTTTCTTTCCTCTTCTCCTCTCTTCTGGCTTCTCCTCTTCACTTTTCTGTTATTCTATTCCTTTCTCCACTCTTTTTCTCTTATTATCTCTTCTTTTCTAGTCTTTCTTCTCTTCTCCACCCCTTTTAACTTTTCTGCTGTTCTATTCCTTTCTCTACTTTTCTCTCTTTATCTCTTGTCTCTTCTTTTCTAGTCTTTCTTTTCTTCTCCTCTCCTCTCTTCTCTTCTCTCCTCTCCTCTTCACTTTTCTACTGTTCACTTCCCTTGTTTGCTTCTTTTCTCCTCTCTTATTGTCTTACCTCTTCTCTTCTCTTCTCTTCTCTTCTCTTTTCCTTTCTAATCATCTTGTCTCACCTTACCTCTTATTCTCTCTTGTCTTCTCTCTTGTCTTCTTTCCTGTTCTCCTCTCTTCTCTTCTTTCCTCTTCTTCTGTCATCTCATTTCTCCTCTTCACTATTCCACAGTTGTATCTCTTCTCACCTCATCTCTGCTCTCATCTTCTCCTCTTCTTCTTTTCTGCTCTTTTATCATCTTTCAATTTCTCTTTTCTCATCTTCACTTTTCTGCTGTTTTCTTCTGTTCTTCTCTTCTCTTTTCTCTTTTTCTCTTCATGTCATCTCTACTCTTTTCTCTGCGCTACTCTTCTTCTGTCTTTGTTTTATTGCTCTCTTCTGGTTTCTTTCTTTATGTTTTTCTTTCTTTTTGACTTTTCTGTGTATTTCTCTGTTCATTCTTTCTTTTTTCTTCTGTCAGACTTTCTTCTGTTCGAGACTCGATTGTGGAAGTGGAGAGGAAGAGGGAATCTCGCATGAGTGGCTTCTTCAACCTCATCAAATCACGGTCGTCCATCAAAACCCCTCCCGCCAGTCCTCACACCCCTGTGCCAACCAGCGTAACTCCAACAACAGTAGTTCCAGTGGGAACAACAGCCAACACAACAATGATAATCACACCATCCATAGAGCAGCCAGACGAAGTAGATCCCACACCGACCATACTCAAAAGTCCAGTTCCTGAACACTCTCCTAAGCCAGTCCTGCCTCAGCTAGTGGAAAAGGTTGACCCATGTGGCCATGGAGTTGTAACCGGGACCTCTGAGCCTCAAAGTCATGCAGAGGAGCCAAAAAAGCAGGATGGGCAACATGTGGGACGAATGAGAGGGGTGCAGGTGATGGGTAATGACTTTATGGCTCAGCTTAGAGCTAAACAGGAGAAGATGAAAGAGAAGGTGAGCTCATCCCTTTTGCTGTGTGATCTCTCTTTTTATTTCCTTTTCATTTATTTATATTTTTTTCTCATTTAATAGTTTAACATGATTTCTCAGGACTGAGGTTTGGTATATAGGAACATGATCTAACAACTGAAAGATTGTAGTCAGTAAATATCACAGAAAATATATGAACAAAGATAACAGTAGCACATAAAAGGCTCCAATCCCACAGGATGGGCCAACATGGACATGCACACATATAATGATGATGTTTGTGCTTATTTAAATCTCGGTGAATACACGTGTTTGCATAGAGAATGGGAATTTTGAGGTTGGTCATCTGTTGCTGCTGTTGATATGTCCCCATACTGAGTAAAGAGAGCTCATTATTGTCATGTTAAAGTTAGTTGTAAGGGGTTGTTCAGGGTTTGTTTTTATTGTCACAGATCTATTCAATCCTTGTTTTTGCTTTAAAAAATGCCATTTTGACAACTTTCATTCCAAACTTTTCATTGGCCAAAATGCTGGCGCATCCCCAATGCTCATCAAGATGTAAAATGCATATTCAGATGGTGCCCAGCTTCGGTCCTGAAGGGGTGGTGTCCAGCACAGTTTGGTGATCTCTCCATTCAAACACACCTGGTTCAACACACCTGTTTATTGCCAGGTGTAGTGAGTGTGCTGGACACTGGCCCTTCAGAACTGACTTTGAGCACCTTGTACATTACACACCTTATACATTACACACACTGATTTTTATTTTCTTAATGTTTTGCTAAGCAGAGTTGCATTCAGAATCTAGAATGTCTAATGAGAGCTAATTTTAGAGCTGTTTTAGTATTTTAAGTATTTTAAGGTTTATGTGTTTTTCCATCTTTTGAATCATTACACAGGCTGAATCTTCAGTTTCTGCAGCCAAAGTCGATCCTGACCATGGTTGGTGTTCTTACAATACACTAATGAAGCAGAACAGCACAAGATAGTTGCACTTACATCCTTTTTTGCTGATTTAATCCTGTTCCAATTCCATCTTGAACCAGGTGAGGGAGACATTGGCACTGCAGAGCAGATACTCCATAAGGACCACCACCCAGAGCCAGCATTTAGATCCCACTCTCCTCAATCTCAGCCTAAACATGGTGGCCCTGCCCATGTACCTGTACCTGTTCTTGTGCCTGCAGCCAGGCCAACACAGGCAGGAGCTAAAGCCTCACTCAGTGTCCATCCTAGCAGCTCCAAACCTGTGCAGAATCCCCAGACCTCCAGACCACCAAGTCTGGACAGGTTACTGAGCCTGGAGCACATCCCCAACCATCAGGTTCCTCCAAGTCTCTTGACCAGTCCTTCTTCCAGCAATGGATCCAGCATTTCAGCAGGTTAGATCAGAAAGGTCTAATCATTTAGGACTGATTTTATGGGAAATCCAATTGTTTAGTTATAAATAAATCAAGTAAACAAAACTTCATGTGAAACTATTCATGATAGAGAAACATATTAACTAAGTGATGGTGAATGGAACCAGGCAAAGCTGTCTCACCTTCTACAGGCAACCATGGCCTAATGGTTATAGAAGTAGCTTTGTGACTGAAGGGTCATGGGTCCGATTCCTATAACCAGCCAGAAAGCTGAAGCACCTAAACCTGCCCCCCTGTTACATCTGCCAAATGCTGTAAATGTAAAAAATAACCATCAAAACCCACCAGTGAATCCATGTTGATTTTTTGGGGGATTATTTTACCTAAAATCTCTTGCATATGTCTCCACTATGAATGCATTTCACTAAATCAATTTCAGGCCAGATTTTATATTTAAATGAATAAAGCATCATGTGATGCTATCATAACCACTTAATGTAATTGTTTTCTGAATGAGAGCATTTTGAGACATAAAGCTCTTCAGACGTTTGGTTCCCATCACTAGCACTCTGTACATTTCTCTAGAAAAGAACATCAAACCACACTGAATTATTTTTTTCTTTATTGTATCCTTATTCTACTTTTATCCCAACTGCACTACACACTGCAGCTTTGAAGAGGAGTCTTGAGTCATATCAGTGATTCTTCACTATGCTCTTATGGACTTTTTCTGTTAAAATCTTTTAAAATGAAATGAATGTATAGAGCATATGTGCAGTGAACATGTGCATGTTTGTGACATTATTTCCCTGAAACTACTTATTAAAACTGCTCTCTGTATCATCTGCAGATGATACCTCAGGCCACCCCAGCTCCAGCTCATCCACAATGCTGCCCATAATGGCACCAAACCACAAGGATACATCATCTGAGGCAGGACTTTCACCTGTCCATCACATCACAGAAGATGAAGTGCATCCTAATATAAGTAATTCTATTTGAGAACTTAAAACAAATACCTCACTATGTGTGCCATAGTACATCTAATATAAAGCTGATATAACATGATTAACAGACAATAATTGACATTTTGAGCTAAAATCTATGTTTTATTACTGTTAAACCATTACTGTTAAATCCTGGGAGACTCCTCTGTCTCCACATCTGATATGCATATTTTGTGTAATCTAAGTTTTATCATTGAAGTTCAAAAGTAACAAATGGGTTTATAGCTTCCCCTTGTGGAGAATGTGAAGACTGCAAAGCATGGCTTTAAAATGGCCTGCGAAAATGACTTTAAAATGGCCACCTTTTTCACATTCAGAATGAATATTAATTACTGAGTCAGTTCACTGACAATGATATTGGTATCCGCAGATAAAGGAAAATCAGATATTTGTATCGGAGTGGAAAAAGATGGTATTGTTAAATAGAAATCCACACTAATATCATGGTGCAATTACACCCCATTCTAATATTTGTTTGCTAATATTAAGTATGGATTTTTTTAACCAATAGTCAATTTTTTTTAGCTTTTAGCTAGGTCACAAAGATGGATTGCTAATGCAAGAAGTATCTCTTCTTTTGGCCTCGATTATATACCTGAGTAAGCAAATCTTGCTTACTGAAATAAAGGATCATGGTATGATTTGTTGGAAATTAAGCTGACACATACAATGCTACTGTTGTTCTCAGATGTCTTGTTGCTGTTTTTTTGTTGTAGTTGATAAAGTTATTCTGTTTTTCCCCTAGTTCTGGACTCTGTAGCAGAGGACAATGTATTTGAGTCAGAATTGAGCACATACGCACCACCCACTCCAGAAACAGGAAAAAGCTGCATCTCCCATCACTCCTCTACCAGTCCTACTGAAGAGAAAGGTGAATGTCTGTTGCCAATTTGAAATTTTCACCACTGATGCCTGTTGTTTTAATGTACTACCGGGGGGAAAACTGATTTAGTGGTTTTACTTACTAATTTTCCCAACAAAATTTGTTTTACTCCTTATATATTCATGTAGACCTAGGCAGTAAGTTTGAATTTTTTCATTTTGTCTTGGTATTAGTTGAGTATCTGTGTCGAGTATGTGTTCAGTATTGGAGTGTTTTGACAGATTTTCATTTGATTAAATGTCAGATTTCATTACAAAAGTATCAACAACTGATCTGGCACCTGTGTGTATTTTTCAGTTGGTGCGATGACTCCTACAGACTCTGCTTTAGCTCCAAGCCTCATTACTTCAGACTCTGACACACAGCACCAACCTGATGACCTACAAACAGAGCCAGCATTAGTGCAAACTGAGGATTGCAAACATGACAAAACAGCAGATTAAACAGTGCTGGAACTCTCAGAACCACCAAGGAAAGCCTTCAGATTAAATACCACCTGACCTTTACATCACTTTTAATGGCAAAGATGCTGTCAGAGTCATGGTGGTTGGCTGCTTGTCATAGAACAAATGATAATCAGGCTTACAGTAACCACTCAGCCACTTGCAGTAATGAGCAATGCTGTAATTTGGGGAACAGGAGAAGTGTCTAGGGAGGGCTATTTTTCACAGAGAGAGAGTGAGGTGAATCTGTTTTTTTAAACTCAAAGATGGCTATGGCATTACTGGTGATCAAACTCATGGTCTTCTGATGAGGCCAGTGTTTGCATTATTTAGAAACTGGGTTTTTGCTATTTTATATGCAGTGGTAAACAACAGTGCGGATTATATATAAACTCTTTGCCAAAAGATATATTTAAATGTTTTAATCAAATCTTTAATGTTCACCTAGTTTACATCCAGGTTTGTTCATAAATGGACCCGGGAGTGTAGTATTTACATATGGTCCAGGCCACCATCATAACAAAACTTCTACCAATAAAATTTTACAGGACAAAATGTTTTATTTTATTTTAAGTAATTCTGGATTGTTTGATTAAGGCTTGTCCACATGGACATTCAAACCTTGGACAAATAAAAGCCCTCTTAGTCAGTGGTCCCTAACCACTGGTACCGGGCCATACTCAGTCCATAGCATCTATGTTATAGACTCAACTTTGCCGGTATTCTGGTTGAAAGTCATGGCAGAAAACCCTGAGATCACCACAACAGCACTGAAAATGTATTTTGAAAGGAACGTTTACATGTTACCATAGCAACCAGAGCCTTATGGGCAGAGAGGAGGGCGTTACTCTCAATGTTGTTGGTGCATTTCAGGAGGACGCTGCTAATAAAGTTACATAATTACACAGTGGATTCACCTTTATTATTATATTT
>JBBIGC010047759.1:0-11528 GCA_037576955.1 Lepidarchus adonis | reverse complement strand
GGTGAATTAGGCCCATTGGTATTAAGGAGAAATTCCATACTTTTCAATAAAACTCCATGATCAAACATCAGATGTGTCTTGACTGGGATATTCTGACTCTGAGTTGAGGACTGTTGCTTATGAAGGAAGTCTGGGCCTAAGGAGTTGTTTCTGAATCAGGTAAGTGGGCTCAATGAGAGGTGTAGACAGTCATGGAGACATGCTCAGTGGATGACGCCAGCTAACCTTTTGCTCAAATCATTTCTCATTTACTTCAGCTCTGTGCCACGCTATCCGCCCGGCCTGGGGAAGTGCGTGTTACGTGACCAGCGATGGATGCTCCCTACGGCCCCTGCTGTGCTGGTGTAATTTGATTCTAAAAATTCTTTGCGCCGAGCAGTAAAATCACAGTCCGCTTTCCCCCTGTAACCCTCTTGCGGTTTGCCTTTCGTCTCCTTCAATGAGCAGAGTTAGCTTTTTAGCACGAGCAGATCACAGACCTCGCAGACACGCCGGACGCTTTTCCGCGCTGTCCAGTGGGGGCTGTCATGGCTTTGTGGGACCAGTTCTAGTTCTTAATTTCTACAGGGATTCATGATAGCACAGATTTATTCAGGAACCCTTAACGTCGCATAGCTGTTCAGCGTGTGCAAGAATCTCCAAAGATTAACTTTGTGTCCCAACCGGCGCTGTATGTGGAATCGGAAATTAGGGACAACTGGGATTTGGTGGGATTGTATATATAGACTGTGTGACTGTACAGTGTTATAGAAATGCCCGTATACCCTTGTGGCTCAATTATAGACAGAGTATGCAAATCAGACTCTACACAGACTATAAAGGTTTGTGTTGTTTTAGTAATTCAGATTTAAAGGGATACTCAGAGTAATCTCTGCATGTGTATTAGATGCTCAATTACCACCAACAGTTTTGAAACATGCCCCTGTATGTAGAAGCAGATGCCTTTTGGCTTCTATTGTAATTGGGCTTTGAGTTCCAGCATTCTGTACTTTTCTAGGCACATGGATGTTGTTGTCCATGGGAATAACCCTGTATTTTTCATTGTGGCCTAGTGGTTGGGACTTTGCACTTGGGATCAGAAGGTTGCAGGTTCAAGTCCCAGACAAGGCACCACTGAGGAACCCTTGAGGAAGGAAACGTCCCACTACACTGCTCCCTGGGTGCTTGTGTGGACGGGTTAAATGTCACATTGGTGCACTTTCACTTCTACTACAGTACTGGTGGTAGCACGCTACAAGTTCAAAGGCATTATAAGCGATGTTTATAGTGGGCTAAAAAAGCGAGACCTTTCTACAGTCATTCAAGGCTAAAAGTCCATTGGGCCTTAAATAGCAAATGAGTGGGTGAGCGAGAGTGATATTGTACCCACCCAGAGTGAGGCAATTAACACAAGAATCTGTTAGATAACAGAATTGTCACTCAGTATTCTCCTCCAAGCGTGTTGAGCTGTGCAATGATGTAATAAAATGCCAGGATATTTTATAATTAGCTCAAGATCTAATGCTTGCTGACTGGTACATCAAAGTCATCACTTTTCCCACCCCTGTCAGCCGAATTATCTCCATACCCTCCATTTATATTATTATGCTTCTTTAGCTGATAATCAGGTTACAGTCATGTGAAAAAATTAGGACAACATATGAAAGCCTGTGTTTTTTTGCAACATTCTTAAATTTCTTAATTCTTAATTTCAATTTTAATAATACTGGGAGATTTAAACATTCATTTAAAACTGAAGAGAATAATGTAAATTGTAATACTACATTTAGTTTGGTGTGTTTTTGACTGTTGAGGTGAGAGTGAACACCATGGTCAGATCAAAAGAGCTGAATGAGGCCTTCAGAAATAAGCTCATAGGTCTGGTAAGGGATTTTAAAAGAATTTGCAATCAGCCATTTCACTGTCCAGAACAAGAGGACTTCCAAAACAACTCCCAACATACCCAGGTCTGACTGACCAAGCAAGTACAGGCTGAGAGCAGACCACTAGATGCTTAAGGAAGTCTCCAAAACCCTAAAATGTCATCAAGGCACCTACAGCAGGCTCTTGCTACTGTTAATGTGAAAGTGCCTCTACAATAAGAAAGAGACTCCACAACTTTAACTTGCATGTGATGTGTGCAAGGAGGAAACATTTGCTCTCCACGAGAAGCATCAACTTGGAGGTGGAAGTGTCATGGGATACTTTGCTGGAGCTGGACCTGGCCAGCTCACCATCATAGAATCCACCATGAATTCTACCATGTATCAGAGGGTACCTCAGAAACATGAGACCATCTGTAAGAACTTTATAGCTGAAGCGGAACTGCACCCTGCAACATGACAATGAACCGAAACAAACCAGTAAATCCACCAAGGACTGAAAGCTAAGAAATGGAGAGTTCTAGAGTGGCCGAATTAAAGCCTAGATCTTAATACCATTGAGATGCTGTGGGGTGACCTGAAACGGCCTGTACATGCAAGTAAAAACTAAATAAGACATTGATATGTGAACATATCTTAATAAAAAACTGAATATTTAATGGGGTTTTCTAATTTTTTTACATGATTGTATGCTGCCATTGTTCCAGACCACTCATATGGCAGATTCAGAGAGATGTGGTGTACCTTAGAGGTAGAGACATCCTAGTCACCTTCCCAGGTTAGCAGTATTGTATTACAGCTGGGAAGAACTGGACATGACTGAATTGGTTTAAAAAGTTTTTCTTTTCATGTATTTTATTTATTCTGCTATTTCTTTTAATAATAGCTACAGTCAATTCCCATTAGCTCGCCCACTGTTATCTTGCCAACCTCGCCTCTCGCCATCAAAGGGTGCAGAACAGATTCCATGTGGCGTTAAGGCGCCAACCTCACTTCTCGCAATGAGTCAGGTTATGCATTTCTCCATCTATAGTTCGGCAAACTTGTTAGAACCGTAGGCTAAAATATGGTCAGTCATGCTAATTCTATAAGTCAACTGCTGCTGCTATTGCTGCTGCTATTGGTGGGAGGGCGACACTAACGTACGATGGACCAATCACTGGTGCAGCCTCGGTCTGGTTGGGGTCTGGACCATCAATCAACACAGGAAAACCCTGTTTTACATGAAAAAGCCAAACAGTTTGGAGATGAACTAGGATTTTAACGATTTTCATTACTCAGACAGATTGCTGTGTCATTTCGAGGCGAGACATAGCATAGTGAGTCA
Source organism: Lepidarchus adonis (assembly GCA_037576955.1). Taxonomy (NCBI): domain Eukaryota; kingdom Metazoa; phylum Chordata; class Actinopteri; order Characiformes; family Lepidarchidae; genus Lepidarchus; species Lepidarchus adonis. Next base: position 8,339 of record JBBIGC010047759.1, on the reverse strand, counting down.
AGTCATTTGCGGTGAAAGTGCAGGGGTCTTCACTTTTTAACTCATTTTGATATCTCACCAACCCCTCCTCTTTCCCAATTAAGGCCCGGATGAAAAGGGGTGAGCTTACAGAGTTTGACTGTATTCATTTCTTAATACAAAATGAAAAGAATATTGAATTTTCCCTTGTACTCTTTAATGGAAAAAGTGATCAATGGAATTGATTCATTTATAAAACTTTGACATTTAAGCATTATATCAAATTATTTCCATATTGGCTATGCACAGAGATTAGACTGGAAATTCGTTCCACACTTTGTTGTTACCTCAAGTGATCCTTTGCATTAATTATCTTTGTGGGACCTGTCCCATAACAGAGATGGCCCACTAAAGACGTGAGTATGTAAAAAGCTTCAGACGGGGTCTCAGAGTAGAGTCTTTATGAAAAGGGGATTTGGATTAATGCATTTAAACAAGGCTGGGAGTGTCTGAGCTCGGGCCAGTGGTGGAGAATTGCTTTCCTCTGAAGAACACCTGGCAGGAGGGTGGGGAGAGGTGGTGGTAATAACATGACTTTTGACACCTCTTCTGCCGAGAGCAGCACTTCTCTCGAAGACAAAGTCCAATGTTCATGGGCGTTTTCCCTCCCCCATCTTGGGTCACTGCTGGGCCTAGCTGGAGCGTGAGCAGCTTTCCAAAACCAAGCACATTAAAGAAAAATCAGCAGGAAAAGTGACACGCAAGGCCTTTTTTCTTTAAGGAGATAATGATTCTCCGTGCCCAGCATGCTGGAGAAATTACTGCCGTTCTACTTTTCCTCCTGAAACGGTATAATTAAAGGTGATTAAGTGTTTAAACCTCCTTGGCAGGAGTGCGGAAGCCTCTCTCTCTCTCTCTCTCTCTCTCGTTTCTGCAGACTTTAAAGTAATACGCCAAAGCAGAGCTGGCGAGGTGCTTGAGTCGTTATCTTCACTCGGCCCTGTAATCTAACTGCAGCGCCCATTCATATGCAGATGACCTGCAATTAGGATCTCATAAGCGCATAAGGCCTTATCTCACCTACTGGCACTGGCATTTTTTGGGTGGGGGGGTAAAAAAAAAATCCCACAAATAATTGTGCAAATGCAGACGCTTCTGTCTTTGATTAAAGATTCCGGATCATCCTCTGGAAAATGGTGCCAAGGAACCTACACTTCAATTCCTAAATATTGAACAGCCTGATGTGTTTTGTGTGCAAATTTTTAAAAATGACTTGTAGTCATTTATCTTGGTTTTCTTCCAGTTCTTCTTGGACAAAAAAGGAATCTGTGAGTGGCTTTAAGGGATTAAAAATCTAATTTACACATTTTTTAGTTTAGCCCAAATGTAGACCATCAGCCAAGACATGTTTGGCATCTGCTTGCTTCTTTAGTTTTGCAGAAGCTATGAATTCAACTATGCTAAGATTCTAGCCACAATATATGATTAAATTTTATTTTATTTTTTTAATTTTTTTACATTTTACAATTCTGTCCAGAAATTGAGCAAAGTAATAACAAGGACAAGTGTTTCTATGCAAAGAATATGTTAGCAATTTGCTAAGTGATACTTTCTGCACTTTTTTGTAAATGTTGTTTTCTTCCAGGAAGTTTCAACCTAATGCTCCCTGGCTACAGAATTATAGAGACATACATTTGGTCACTTTTTTTGGACAAATTTTTGGATTGTATCTGAAAAAGTCATTAGTGACATACCTTTACGCTTGTTAGTCAAATGGATCTTTGTTCAGCCGCACTAAAATAAAATAAAATATGTTTTATCATTCTATATCAGCTTGTATACAACAACAAAATCACCTGCATTGCTCTTCATTTTTGTGTTTGGTTCAAAATTAAAGCTTAGTTTTACAAAGCACAGTTCATTTTTTCAAGAAGTCAATTTTATTTCTAGATTTCTTTTATAATTGACATTGTCACAAAGCAGCTTTTCAGAATCCGGGCCTGTAATGAGCAAGCCAAGGGAGACAGAGGCAAAGAAGATCTCTCTAAGAAACCTTGAGAGGAACCCATCCTCCTTTGGTGGACACAGACCAGGCAAGAAGAATGCTGTATTTACACTTCTGTGTTTTTTTTCATCGTGAACCACATGCCTTTAAATACTATGAAATGTAGTGAGGTTGTGAGAAACGACAAGGCAAGGTAACTGGTGCTCAGTTTGAGCTAACTGGCTCATCCACAGTTCTAAAAGGTATTTAAATTAAGCTTGGGGAAGAAACTCATGACCTGGGGAGCAGTAATGGCTGCATTAAGTGGCAGTTTGAGAAGTACTGTTTCTTCCATGAACAGAATAGCAGCAAGGAGGCGTTGTCACAGCAAGTGACAGTGTGAAAGTGATTGTTATTGTGAACAAACCTCCATCACTCAAAGTGCACCACAGTGACCTCAGCGTTTAAGCCATCACACATGGAGCAGTGGGCAGCTAACAACAGCACCTGGAGAGCAGTGTAGCAGGACGGTGTTTGTGCCGGGACCTGCAACCCTGTCTAATTGTTAGGACTTTGCCCTCATTTCCAGTTTTACGGAGGGTTAAATGCCGAGGTCACGTTTCGGTGTGGTGCACGGTGTGTGATGAGGTTTGTTCAGTTATACAGTTACATTCATTGCATAGTAGTAATAGCAGCTGTCGTCTTAAAACTTGAGTTTTCTCTCATACCTTTGCTCCTCTTACCTTTACGTACATTATACAGATTACAGTGGCAAGAAAAACTATGTGAACCTTTTGGAATTTCATGGTTTTGATAAACCATAAAGTCTGGTGGAAAAAAACATCATGATTTGGGCCTGCTGTGCTGCGAGCTTGCAATCATTGAATTAATTCCCAAGTGTATCAAAAAATTCTTCACGATTCTTCATGAAAATGTCTGTACGTCAGCTGAAACTCTGTAGAAGTTGGGTGATGCAACAGGACAATGAGCCAAAACACAGGAGCAAGTCCACAACAGAACGTCTTCAGAAAAACTACATTTGCCTTTTGGAATCCAGACCTCAACCCAATTGAGATGCCATGGAATGATCTAAAGAGAGCCATACTCATGAGACTTCCTAAGAATATGGCAAAGCTAAGGCCGTTCTGCCAGGAGGAATGAGCTAAGATTCCTCCTGAACGATGTGCAGGTCTGATCCACAGCTGCAGGAAGTGTCTGGTTGAGCTTATTGCTGCTTAATTTCTCGTCAACCAGTTATTAAATCCAAGGGTTCACATACTTTTTCCACTAGCAATTGTTTATGGTTGTTTTCAGTCAAGACGGGCCACCATTTCTTTGTTTGTTATTATTTTAGGCACATTATATTTGTCAATACCCTTGACTTAGATGAAGATAAGTTCACAATTTCTGACAAATTAATGCAGAAAATAATGAAATTCCAAAAGGGTCACTGTACTTGGCACTATATGTCTATTTGTCATCATAAGTCATATCTTTGATGTAAGAGAAGTGAACAGCAGACACTGTATATGCCTTGGTTACTCAACTACATTTGCAATAAGGGGAAAATTGTATAAATGTGTTGGATGCCATTTCTGGCAGTGAAGAGCACAGGGGCTCAGCTCTGTTTCCTTCCCCGCTGAGCGCAACCTCCGTCCAGGCTTAACAGGGTCCGACACCTGCCCTGACATGCCTCCAGTGCCAGCGTGGGTCCTGTCAGTACCAGCCCGCCCACCATGGCTGCCACCCTTGCATGGCTCATGTTAATCTGGGCCGCGACTGCTGCCAGTCAGCCACCTCTGCCCCCCTTGCAAGCTTCGCCGCATGGCACTGCCAGCCCCTCTTCCTGTCCAAGGCCAGTGCAAAACAGCCCCAGCTGTTGGGATCTCAGCAGGGGGCGGCAGAAATGGAGCTGGAGTCCATTCTTCTTCCTCTCCCTGGATCTCCAGCTCTATCCAAGGCGATCTCTGGCAAGTCATATACTTTTTCTCTGCCCAGTGCTTCATTCACGTGCCCATTTTTGTTGTTTTTTTCACCAGAACTCTGTTCTGATTAAAGCTCAGCACCTGTCTCTTTTCGTTTGTGCATGTGGAAGCGAGTGAGTTTTCCGTCCCCGGCTGCTCAGCACATTGTAGATAAGAAGCTGATCGAGTGCTCGTGTTTGGAACGGACTCTGTTATTTGAAACATACAAAGATGATTGTTGCTACTGCACAAGACCCCAGAGTGCAGCGCTCCATTTTGGCAAGCCAGCTCGACTTCTGCCTCATTTTGCAGTAATCAGTTCCTGTCGCTGGCTGAAGTGGCTCAGCAAAGTGAATATCATTTCCATAACATATGCAAATGAGTATGAGATGTTAAGAGCACAGGTTTGCTGGATTAATATGCAAGCAGTGTGTCGTACCTTTGTAAAGCTGTGACTGACAGGTTAAATTTGTCAAGCGTTTTCTTTTTTTTCTTTTTTTTCCCAGATCAGTGGGAATCAGGAGTGAAAATGGCCAATATTTAACATTTTAAGTTTATGGAGGTTGTGGTTCTCCAAAAAATGTGTCTTAAAATGTAATAATATGTGCAGAGAAATTGTCTTTTTCATCACGGATCCTTACATTCAAGCAAAAATGTATAATCGATACATCTGTTGCAAATTTCCCACAATAAAGGATTATCTTATTTTATCTTATACTGTAGCTATACTTTGAAGCTGCATTTTACCTTTCAAAAATCTCCCAGGTGATTAATCTAAACATTTAAAATCACACAAATTGTCTGCAAAAGCAATTTTGACTGTTGCAAATAAATTCAGGTTTTCTCAGCCTAGGCATTTCCATTACACAAATTGTAATAATTAATGCTTTAATTAAACGAAATATTTATTTATTTATTTATTTATTATGTGCTGCTGAAATCACCTTTTTAATGATAGAATTTTTAAGAAAATGCAAAAAAATGGCAAAACAAATGTATATGTTAAAAAGCAAATTTGAATTTTTGAGAAAAAAACCCACTTTTGTTTAGTTTAATTTTTCTTTTAAAAACCCATATTCACTACTAGCCACATTACATGCAACGATTCAATAAAGCTACACAGAGGCAAAGAACTGGTCAAACACTTGTTCATTACATCTCTATCAAAATGAGATGTAATTGTTCAGTGTCTGGTCATGTTTACATACCGTGCCAGCTTCCACTGAATTGATCGATATTTGCAGACTTGCTATTTGAGTTTTAGTCATTGCACTCGCTTAGACGTCTGCAATGCGATTTGCAGTTCTGCCAAACTATAGACGTATTAGTAATTAAAAATATATTTTGCATTCGTGTAACTTGTTTAAAACAAAATCAATCAAAATCAGTGCTGCAACCTCTCAGCCAATCATATTGTGACAACGCAATTTCTAGTCTGTAGCTTATTCTTCTTTGGCTAATGCAAAGGATGATGGGAATTGTAGTTTTTGCCCCATCCACACTGATGAGTGAATTCTATTGAAATGTCTCATGGTTAAAAACTCACAAATGCAAACTTATGGAGAAATCACATTTTCAGACTTTCACTCTGTTCTATCAGGACGTGTGCGGTCAAACTGATGGGCATTGATCATGTGACGGCTGCATGGTGAGTGCCCGCTCCCTTCATCAGTAAAGCCCTGCACATTTGCATGCTAATTAGTTACTATCAGATCGCACGTCGTTATCGCAGGTGGACAGAATAAATTAGCCGTTAGAGGAAGCATTTTACGGAATTATGGAGAGGGAGAAAAGGTCTCCCAGCTTGGGGAACGTCCTTTGTCTTTGGATGAGAGAATGGGTGGGGGTGATCAAGATGGCGTGTGAGATGGTGCAGGGGCACTCAAGGTGATGTCACTCAGGCACTGAAAGATAAACCAAAGTCATTATTTGACTCTAAAAAAATCTTGAAGTTGAGAAGTAGATAAAGGCCATTTGGGTTTTCCTCTATCAGGGTAGGTTCTCTATGGAGGTTATGCATGTGACATCACAGTGGGCAGATGTTACAGTGACTGTAATCACTGAGTGGCAAAAAGGTCAACTTTTATAGAATGGAAGCAGCAGTATTCAGCTTGATAGCCAACAATGAGACATCTAATATAACAAAGTGCTGCTGCAATTGACTGTAAAAAAGACCGAACAAGACACTGACTGTTAAACCAAAGGTGAAACAAATGATCATCTGCTTAAATTAAAGGCGCTTAGATTCAACAGTAATCTTTACAACTTACCAATGAACCAGTTGTCCTTTGAATTGAAAATTTACTCTCTTCAGGCTTTGATTTGTATATTTCCCCAACGCAAATCTTATAAATGTTGGGAAACCTGATTCCTAGCTACACATCAATGTCCATAGACCACTAGATGTTTTGGTAAGTTGTTAGGATCACTGTCAAGTCCAATTGCCTTAAATCTAATCACTTCACTCCTGGTTTCTCGGTTTCCCCTGTGAAGGAGGCTACATTGCAGCACTTTTTGCCCCTTAGTCCAAATTATTGGCCATATCCCAGTGGGAAAATTGTATCAGTGCATAACCTCTAAAGGTTCGTTCACTCTTTGGTCCCATTAATCAAAAGTTTCTTTTGAAGAACAATACACAAGAGGCTCTCAGTCGTGATGAAGAGCCCTTTTGTTTTCTGTAAGTTGTCATAGTTCCATTGCTTTTGATAAAGAATCCTTGTAGAACTGCATGTTTGAGATGATGAAACATTAACAATCCTATGTATTCTCTGTCACTCTTCTCTTTCACCTGAATAGAAAGCACTGTTTTTTACATTTACATTTATTCATTGGGCAGATGCTTTTGTCCAAAGCGACTTCCAGGTATAGGAACAATCAAGAATAAGTTCAGACATGACAGCACTGATGTGAGAGCTACAAAGAAGGTCAACACTTTCCTCTTAGTCACTGAATACAGTGTAAGTGCTACAACATTCCTATCTGAGAGCGCTAGAAAGAGTGTAAGACATTCCACATTATCATTATTAAGTGTGTATAAGCAAGTCTATTGCTTTAAATATAGACGACAAGAGCTACAGCATGAACAACATGAACTATTCCTATCTAGTGGAGCTAAAAGAGTGCAGGACATTCTTCTTTATCATTAAGTGTTTTAGATAAGTTTAGTACATTCGGTATAGATGGCAGATGTTACAACATGAACTATAGACTATTACTATCAAGGAGTACAGGAAATTCAGAAAAAGCGACTCATAATTCCAATAACTTTAATTAAATACATGTAACAAGTTACATGAACAAATTATTTGTACTTTTGTCATTAATTAAGTTCATATTTTTTTTATTTATTTTTATTTATTTTTTTTTTAAAGAAGGCACTTGTATATAATTAACACTTCCTGAATGAGGGGGCATCACAAAACCAATGAATTAAAATGAGTTTTTGAATATTTCATTATATGGACATTTACATTTGAAATTTTGAAATGTGAGCAGTGATTTCATACAAAATACAAAGAAATTTTGGCATTCTGTTTTATGGGACTACTTCAGGAAGGGTTAATTATAAGTGCCTTCATTAAAAAAAAATCATACAAATATGAAATTAGTACAGCACAAAAGTACATTTAATTTAGGGAAATTAATTAAAAATGGCTATTCAGAAGTCTAATCTAATCTAATCTAGTCTATGATTGCCCAATAATACCGAATATCACCTGACACGATATTAGGCCTACTGCTCTGTATGACCATATTATTCACATTCACATAACTAAATCTACCCTCAATTTAAACATTACACTGACCATATGCAGTTTCTGGACAATATTTTGGAACACTACTCGAATGCTGTTGGCGTAGCTTCACTGAGTCTTTTCCTTCTGCTGGAGAAGCTGAAGGATTGTGACAGTGTCTGTAATCAGTACAAAAACGAGTAAGCAGTATGTAATTGACCCATTTTGTTAAACACTTTCATAGCAATGTGAATTGTGGTAGACAGTCTTGGCGTATGGGAACAGCTGGCCCAAAGCACACTCGCACACACTGAACACCGGCCACACTTCTGCAGCAAAAGCCGACGATCACGGCAGGAGCTTTTTGTTTTGCTTTCAAATATTCATGCTTTGTTACAGGCTTAGCTAAATGCATGAATAAATCCAAACAGTGTAAAAGCTGGAGGTTTAACTCTATACCGAAGATCCCAGAGGAGCTCATGTTTTTTTTCCTTCTTTAAAATATTTTTTTTTGAAGAGCAGCAGATGATGATGTTCTAACATAAACATAATTCTCCAGGCTCCCTCAAGGCATTGCTCAATTTCTCCACCTGTCAAAAAACAAACAAACAAACTAACAAAAAATATATATCTAGGTGTTTTGTGGAGACAAAAAAGTTTGGAGACAAAAATAGTTGACTGTTGGTTGGCAGAGCATGG